>BGPT01001419.1:173771-188101 GCA_003297045.1 Symbiodinium sp. clade C Y103 | reverse complement strand
GCTCCATGTCTCTCTTCCTTGCCACTCTCTGTTCTTTTTACCGCTGCTTTATGTTTTTCGGAAGGCATTGACTTGTGGGGTTATCCGGTCCTTTAATTGGTGGGAACGCACTGGCTTCTATATATATATATAGAATTATATAGAATGGGTAATCAAATTTCTTGGGTGGTCCCTGTTGATAACCCTAGCTCCCGATAAAATGGAAACCCCACTTTCCCTCAGGTCAGCTCAGCTAGCAACCAGTAATGCTCTATAAAATGCAAGATGCAAACATCCGCCACCCCACAAAACCCAGATCTCTATAAACGAGAAGCTCCTGGATTGCCATTTCCTAGAGGATCTTCCAAAGGCCCAAAGGGGATATTCACGTTTCTTCCTTATCTTCCTTTCTCAAGTCACTCATTCCCTTACTCACTCATTCATGGATTCCTTCATTCATGCATTCATTCACTCACTCACTCATTTATTCATTCAGTCATTGTCCCCTTCCTTCAGTCAGCCATTCATTCATTCCTTCATTCATTCGTTCCGGATATCATTTCATGTCAAAGCGTCTCCAGCTCACCACGATTTTTATATGCCATTTCCTTGCTAGAGCCCTTTCACTTTCTCGAAACTTCCGCCCTGGTGCGGCCCGGCGCAATCTGGCAAAATAGTTATACAGTATCATATACGATTATGTACTTACACAATCTTACACAATCTTACACATGCACCACTCTTAGCAAGGTCCGTCGGCTTGCATCCTCTCAAATCTCCTATGATCTCTTATCCGCCCCCTCAAAGGTGACACTTGCTATTGACATACCTGGCGCAAAATCACGTGTGCGCCCGTGGAGCTAAGTTGGACGCTGGCTTAAAGTTCGCTGGCACGGCAATGTTGCTGTTGGTCAGCACCTGTTGAGGTTGAGGCTAAGCACCGCTAAGCACTGCGCAGTGAACAAAAATTAAGACAAGCATGAGACAAGCGATAGGATGCGGTGGATTTTGGCTACAACTCTCATGCATTGCAGAACGACAGCGGCTGATTCTTTGAGGAGAAGACCGACTCCACACGTTTCAGGTCGTCATTGATTCTGAGCTGGAAGATATTCTCATATCTGCGGAGCTGGCAATATGGGGTTGCCAATCGCGCATGTTCGCCCAATCAAGCCACGTATGAGAAAAACCGTTGGCCATAGCAACTATAGCAAGTGAATTTCAAGACAAACAAAGCCTATCTGAACCAACATGCATGCCAAGTAAACTGCAAACAAATTGAAAAATGTAAGATCCGTTAAAAAAATGCGCAAGAACAGTTTTCGACATATCATATAGACTGTTGGATTTGTTCAGCTAAGAATTTGATGGTCAATCGACGAACTGTGTCAGTACAAGATGTAAGTACCTTTCTTGGAAAGTCAGTCAATGTGAGTGTTGTTCCACCAAAGATTTGAAAGGAATAGTCGCAACGTTGATGCAGAAACCTTTTTTCTCAGAACATTGACAAACGATAATGAATCTCCGTTCACGGCTAGAACATATGGAACATGCCAATGTGAAACATTGCAGTTAGAGAAACCACGAAGAAATATCGACAATGGAGCTCGTCCTGATGTGAAGCTGGCGGTGATCGACAAAGGGGAAACAACGGCACTTGTCAATGCTAGTATGTAGTGATCTCAACTGCGGATATCCTAGCCTGCGTCTTCTGGCAGTTTCAACTTCAGCAATGGCGTTTTCATCTGGAGGCCCTTCACCGCTTGCTCGATTACCTCATTTTTTTCGGGTGGCATTTTGAAGGGCTAAACCGTAGCGAATACATTCCGTGCTTCTGATTGCACAGATTGCACCTTTGCAACTTCTAAGGGGTTAACTTTTGAGTTCCTTGTCCTTGTCCTTTTTGTCTACCTCATGTAGGGTTGTTCATGCATGGCGAAAGAGCAGCGGAAGAAACATGATGGGGCCTGATTGAGCGACATACCAGCCACCAACCATGGATGCACGTGCATGCGTACATCTAAGCGCGTGCATACGTATATATCATATATACATATACATATACAGATACATATACATATGCCTATACATATATACACACACACACCCAAGCACACATAGACACCCGTAGGCATCCTATCTACTTACTACCTACTGTAGTCTCTTCTGTCCCCATCTTTTCTTAATCCATTTCCTCCTATCTTCACCATCACCACCGCATCGCATTGATTTGATCGCCTATGTAACTTTGGGGCCTACTGACCCATGCGCGTGCGCCGCCACATGTATTTATATCATTTTATATCTACCTACCTATCTATCTGTCGATCTGCCGATCTATCTATCTACCTGCTTATCCATCTACCTATTTAATTTTTATCCATCTATCTATCCATCCATCCATCCATCTATCTATCCCTCTATTCATCATATCCACCCTTTTGGCCCCTTTTGGCCATACATCCATACTACAGCTATCCGTCCATCATTCGATGTGTTGTTGTAGCAAATGCATGCGCACAGTCAAATAATATGTGTGCCAACCAGCTTGTACATGATTGTAAACACAAGAAAGCTGAGATAAACTGATCGCGTTTCAGGGCCAAAAACTCTTCGCATGCTTGTTGGGCCCTGCCATGCCGTACCTCTCGGTAGTGGAGTTCGAAGCGCAATTCCTGCGCTTGCTTGTCCTCTTCCACGACCTGTGCTGCATGGTGCTTTCAGCTGTCTTGGGCTTGAGAGGTAGCCGAGTCTCAATTTGCTTCAACTGCAGGACACGTGACCAAACATATGTGAATATAGTGCGCATATACATATATAGACGTTAGGATCATTGTTTTGCTTCATTTGTATCTACTGCATTTCTTTTTCAATGAAGGATTTCTTTGATGTGTAAATATACATATTCATATTCATATATATATATATATAAATAAATTAACAAATATATATATATATATATATGATATATCCGAGTCGCTTCGAGACGAGAACCGCCCGCGCCAAAAGAATATGACAGAGAGGAAAGCAGCGGGCCTACGTGTCCCAACCAAAGCCGACTGGGGTCAAACCTGGCCGTCCTTGTCCGTAAGTGGGGCCAAACAGGAGCCAACTTTGGCCCAACTTGGGCCTGACTTGCGCCGAGCTCGGGCCAGTTGGCTCCAACTTGCACGTTTGGACACAAGTTGGGCTCGCGCAAGGTGTTCTTGTGTGGGGGCATCTGGCGCAGAAGTTGGGCACAAGACAGGCCCAATGTGGGGAACATGGCCTCGCGCAAGTCCCGATCAAAACCAAAAAACGTTGGAAATGGCGGTAAACATGCAAGCTCAGCGTTTCGCGTTGAATCCGCAAAATTGGCCCGGCCAAAAGGGGCCCAACGTGGCCGAACTTGGGCCCGAGTTGCCCTATCTTGGACCTAACTGGAGCCCAAGTTGGAGCCAATGGGTCATGTTGAGCTGAAGTTGGGCACAAGTCGATCCAGATGGACACCAAATTGAAACAATGTGATGCAAGCAGACATAAGCGGACGCCTTGGTCATGTGCAACATTGTGCAACATTGCACAATTTAGTGGCAGCTTGGTACCAAGTTGGGCCCAACATAGCCACAAGTTGGGAAACAGTGCTCAACACGAAGTGTCACCCATACCACAAATGACGTGGGAAAATCATGAAAATACCAATGCAAATGATTGAAAACGCGCGTTTTGACGATTTCATTTGGGTCGGCCACGTCCCCTATTTTGAAGCCATGCGGGCCTGAACTTGGGCCGCAGTTGCTCCCAAACGGGTCCAACTTGGGGCCAAGTCGCGCCATGTTGGAGCCAAGTTGGGCCGAAGTTGGTGCCAAGTGGGGCCAGGTTGGGCCGAAGTCGGGGCCATCTTGGCCGAAGCTGACCCCAAGTGGAGCCGATGTTGCGGCCACATCGGAGGGAACGGTGCATTGGGACGATTTTGTGCCCATCTGCAAGATGTGCAAATTACCACTGTCCCGTGCACTTTTTGGCGGCCTGCCGGGTCGAAAATGCCACCCCCCGCTAAAGCTGTACCACCGGACAGATCGGTTGAACCATCGCATCGACTGCCAAACTACCACGCCGGATTTGTATCATGATGTGCTGGCAATACAACAAAATTTACGGACGTATGCACGCTGTCCTTCTCTTGTACCTTAGACGTGTGTGTGTGTGTGTGTGTGTCCACAGCAAGATACCATTGCGAGAAGTACACCCGATGCGATTTTGATTTTTTGCAATGTCTACATAATGCCTAATACCGCTACGGTGATGGTAAGGATGATAATGGTTTTGACATTTCTTTTTGTGGGTGGTCGCGATGATCATGGCAATGCCCATGATGACAAGGGAAACTGCTTCAAAGAGGTTTGAATTTGGCAAAGGAAAGGTGAACATGATTTGGATTTGGGCACTCAGCAATACGCGTCGCATGCTGCGCTTGTATTGAGGGGGTGGGTTCGACGACAATATGGCTTACATGGTACAGGCTCCATGCGTATCTGTCCGTCTACTTGTCCGCAAGCAGGTGAATGCCATGAACGGTGCAGCATGAAGAAAAGATAGAAAAGTGAACACCGTTGCATACTGCGGGACACATGTGATATGATTGGATCCATGCTTACGTTGCGTTCGAATTATCTTGAGCAAAGGGCGGATACTGCGGAAGGGGGTTGCGTAAAGAAATCTCGCACTTGGTAATGCCCCATATCCCTTCATTGATTTGCTCAAGAAAAAAATGGAATGATCGTTAGCAAATCAATTCGCTAGTCATTGAAACTTAATAAAATCTAAACATGTAGCACCAGTGCAGAATTCTGCCTGTGACTTCGCCACATCAACAAGGACTCGGACCAATGTTTTCAGGAAGCACCAACAAGAGTCTGAATGGCCTCTTCCTCCAGCTGGCCACCGTCAGAAATCTGCCGGCGCCGATAGTCTGCTGCCTTCAACAATCTCAGCATGACACCAAATGTGAAAAAGTTTCAACTTGCAGAATGTGATTTCAACCCATGACAAGCTGTCCTGTATGTGATGGAATATATGCAGTCTAATTGGGCCTGTTTCAGGTCGTAATATGAATTTCTAATGTCATAGTTTCCTGCGCTTCAACGTATCCGTGCATTGAAGGGTTCATTGCGCACAAATGTTCACGGGCCCTCTTCTCATTGACAGTTCTGATGCCTCGCGTTGCTCTCGAATAAACGCCACAAGGTCCTGCCAAGAATGGCAATGCAGTGACTCAGGCGTGACGCACTGTAAAATATCTCTCTTTTCAAATGCATATGCCGATAATCTCTGTGTATATATATATTTATATATTTATATATATATATATTTATATATATATAAATATATATATATATATTTGTATATATATTTACATATATATATGTATGTGTGTGTGTATGTATGTGTGTATGTAAATGTGCATATCTATATATGTGTGTGTGTGTATGTATATATATATATATATGTGTATATGAAAATGTATATATATATAGATATATAGATATGTATATATATATATACATAAATTTGTATATGTAAATATCCATTTTTGTACTTGTATCTATCAATATCAATATGTATATCTATATATATATATATGGATATATATATATAGATATAGATATAGATATGCAAAAACATAGGTATATATATGTATGTATATGTATATACATCTATTTGCATATTAATATATGTTTATGTAAATATAGATGTATCTGCAAATATATGTGTGTATCATCTACAGTACATGCATGTTTACATACCTGCCTATGGATATAAAACAATGACTGAAATTCAAAGAAACAAATGCAAAATATCCATTTAATTCCACCCTTTGACCACTACCCTTTGAGCGCGGGGAGGCATACCCAAATCTAAGATACATTCTTTCAAGGTATTTTTGAGGGGGCCTTGAAAATGTAAGCTTGCATTTTGAAGGTAATGTCAAAACCCTCCCGACAAAAACGGCCCTTGGGGACGTTGAGCGACCAATTTTACATTTAAGGGGTCCCAAAAAAATGTATCTTACATTTTGGTATGGTCCCCTCTGAAAACTAGCCGTGAAGGGGTGGTGATTCTGCACGCGTTCCCGAATGGAATTGAAAACGGCTTAAGCGAAACAGGCAACTGCATCAGTGCGCACTTTTGCTATGCAGTTGGCCTGTGCGGCTGGTCTGGTTCTGATGTCAATCAATGTCAATCACATCATGTAACCTGGGCCTCTCCCAAAACCCAAATCACTGTGGTGGTGTCACCTGCATTTCCACCTGTGCGTCGGTGCCAGCGGCTGCCGGCACGAAGACAATTCAAGAAAGAACGCTATACCACAAGCAAAAAGGACAGGGATGGCCATCCTTTTCCACCAAAGATATCAAAGGATATTGAAAAGGCCTTGGGCCGTCTGAACTGGGCCACTTCCGCCTGGCCATTGAGTAGGCCCTTCCTTCAACCCTCCTGCGCGTGGAAGGCAGCAACCCCGTCGCCTGGACCAGCTCAGCTCATTCGATCCTGCCAGTGATGCAAGTGTTGACACGGAGGTTGGATTGCTTCTGTGGAGAACCCCACAAAACGTGACACTTAGTCACTTAGTGGTCTCAATACAAAGTGCCCTTGAAAGACCATCCATGGGCCCACAAGGATGGAGATCCTACCCGCAAAATCTCAGCCTTTGGAGATGTTTGGCACCCTCATCCTCACATCCTTCTTGCTCCAGACCCTCATCTCCAACAATCAGGGCAACATCTTTGCTTTGCTTAACCAGAAGACAAAGAAGATGCCTACCTTTGCTTTCCTCATGCAACTGATCAGCTTGCTTTTGACCTTTTATTGTCGTTGCTCGAAATTCTGCAACCAAGACCAATTCTTAAGTACACCGTGTTTGTCTTGCGGAAAGTCAATAATGGGCATACAGGGCTTGCCACAGTCCTTCGCAGATGAGTAGTTGTCCCTGCCTTCCGGAAGCAGGCGGCGCTCGCCCCAGCTGTCCAGGTCGGAGCAGTAACTCTGAGGGGAACTCCGTGTTGCAGGTCCTGCGGGTATTACGCAGATGTCCAGGGCTGGCAGGTCTGCAGCACGAAGCAAAGCGTCGGGAGGAAAAGGATGCTGTCTCACCTCTGTGTATGGATGTCTGGACCGCCTCAAACCATGAGGAGGCCTGGTCTTTCAATGCCAAGCGAGGGTGTGATGCTATTCGGTACGTCGGGGGTCTCCGCCCAGGAGATGGTTTCCCCGCTCCGGCATCGGAGCCTTGCTCCTCCAACCGAGGAACAGGTAAGTTGGACAATGGTGGTCCAGGTTTGGAGCAACTGCCTACGATCACAGAGTGCGTCCAATGAAGGTACTGTGGCATGAGCGCCAGCAAGTCGGCCCGGGGCGGCGATGAACTGTTGTGCACTGGGACGAGCAGGCCATTCCGATCTGCATGCCGGAATTCGAGGTCCGTGGTTCTGGTCTCTGCCAGAATTGTCCAGCGGTCAGCTAAAACAAGGACCGATATCAGTCTTCAGCCATCCGCGCCATCACCAAGTATGGGATTTCCTCGGACTGGAAGATGGCTGATGAAGCAAGAGCACTTACTTGGGTCTGATACTGTTCCGGGACTGCCGCCGGTGGAGCCGTGCGGTCATCTGGAATGGCAGCCATATCCGCCAACCCGTCACTGACGATCACAGGGTGTGGAAGGTGTGTTGAAGTCAGGGGGATACTTGAGCCATTTTGGCAACTATATCGACAACACATTACTTGCTCTACTCAAGTTCCGAGCAAAGAAACAAGCGTTCGCGAATAGAATTCCAAACGGCTTGAGCGACACAGGCAACTGCATCAGTGCGCGCTTTTGCTATGCAGTTGGCCTGTGCGGCTGGTCTGGTTCTGATGTCAATCAATTGTAACCTGGTCCTCTCCGGGCCCAAACCACTGTGGTGGTGTCACCTGCATCTTCCACCCAAACCGAAGGACGGGTGACACTACCACGCCACACCGATCGAAGGGACCCGCATCTGGTGGAGCCAATCGGTGCCCGAGGCTACTGAAGGTCCACGAAGCCGTTCATGTGTTCAACAGGGCTGAGGGCGTGACCTTCATCGGAAGCAGTGTCGTTGGAGCCGTCAGAGAACGTATCCGAATTGAGGGCATCCGACTCTAATGCACGTCCTCGGAGGAAGGAGCCTCATCACCGGCAGCGCGGTGTGTTTCCGGAAGCACCGGGCATACTTGGCATAGGCATGGGGTGCGTTCTTGTAGTCATCCGGGTGGAGGTCGAACGCCCTCGTGACTGTAGGTTGCCAGCCACACCCGATCGCTTTGCCTTCTGCGTTCAGGAGATGGATGTTCATGAGACATGTGCTGCGGTTCTTCTGAAAAGCATTGACGACGCGGAACCCATGTTCCTTCGCCCCTCCCCCTTCATCTTGCGGGGGAGGGGTCATGATGGACCAATCGGAAGGCGGAGAGTTGTCCACAGGGCCGCCCTCTCCGGTTTTCTGTAGCTTGGCCGGGGGAGTCGAATGTTGTGGGGGAGAAGGATTATGGGGGTTGCCGTCCACCTCCAAAACGTCCGGGAGCCAGTGGTGGTGATCCACTTTGAGGCTTTGAGGTCGAGCTTGCCAAGCTTGTCCGCAACTTCCGTTCAGGCTCGTTGCTCTCTGGTATAAATGTCTTGCCAAGATATTGACGTTGGTCTCTGGGCATACCCAGGGCCATCTAAGATCTCATAGGATCCTTGGTTCACCTGGTTGGCGCGGCGCTCCAATGCCAAAGCCTCAGCAGGTGGGCCCAAACTGGGGCCTGCAGCGGTCCCAGCGATTCCTCCCCAACGCACGGACTTCCCCCATATAGTACCCCAACATGGTGTCCATCACTGAGAACTTGCGCTCGACGCCGTGGTCGGGGAGCTGTTGAGCCAGGCGGCCAGCGACCTGGTTCTCAGTGTTCTCCTCGTACTCATAGAGGTCAAGCTGTGTCTGGGGCATTGCCTGGAGCAGCCTGCGGCAACCGGACACTCGCTATCTCGCCGGAAATCCTTCATGCGGAGGAATCCTTCAGGTGCGCCAGGTCCATCTCCGCTGGTTTGATGGGCTGGTGCTGCAGTTCGAACGCATTGCTGCGCCAAGCTTCTTGGAGATGCGGCGGCAAATTAGAATTGATGGGCTGGAGCAGCCTCTTCTTCTCTCTCGCTTCGGCGTCAAGCGTTTTGCTGGCTTCTCTTGCAGTCTCTCAAGCGTGGTTTGGGATAGGCAAGTCACCGACCTCTACGTAGCCTGCAGTCTTGGCCCCGCACTGGCTAACGAAGGAATCCAAGCAGGGCTTGAGGAGGTCAAGTGTAGGGTCCAGACCTGGCCCATCGCCTCGATCACAGAAAGTGGTTTCTTAGTAACATGCAGGGGATCCGGACATTTGCAGGCCAAGCACTTTGGCCCCCGTGTCCAAGGCATGTGGCATATTGGACACAAACCAAGCTGGAGGGCAGGGTTCCCGGTCCTTCTTCACCTTCAAAAGTTCCTTGTCTGCCTGGGAGCGCATGGCGATGCCATAGACCTCCAAGATGCGGGCGACCAAAGGGGCCCGCCTCCCCGCCTTCAATGACTCAATGGCAAAAGTCGTCTGGTCAGAATTGAAGCGGACCACAACTTGGGAGTGCCAACCTCCTCTGCGGTGCCCGCGGCAGCAAAAGAACCCGGGGGCGGTCCACCGACCCCGGGTGCCGAGGGGAAAGCCGGGCCCCAGCTCATCCTCCAGGGCTAGCCTGCGGAACGTCAAGGCATCCAACTGGCGGGCCAAATCCTCCTTAGTCTTTTCCGGGTCATCCACCATCTGGGCCAACAGCATCTGCTGGGGGGGGCGTGTCCTTGTGAGGGTCCATGGCCGTCTGGTCCTCGGTTGATCGCAGGGTTTCAAGCATGAGATAATCATCCACCTGGATGCCTGTTCCACAATTTCCAAGCTCTCCAACGTCGCAACGGAACTCGCATGCTGGGAAGATTCTGCAGCCATGGCGAGAGGAGAGGGAATGAACAGGAAAGCGTTTTCCAAACTTGTCGGAAGCCAGGGGGATACTTGAGCCAAAATGGCAGAGCCATTTTGGCAATTATATCGACAACACATTACTTGCTCTACACAAGTTCCGCGCAAAGAAAGAAATTTACGACAGTTGCCAGAGAACTTTGCTGTAACTGTTTTTATACGTCTATATATAGTCTATAACTGTAGTCTAATCAAATCAGTTTGGGCCTGTCTCCTTAATTGCACAAATGTGTGCACACACGCCCACGCAATCTGATATAGCAACATCGGAGCGTCTGTCCTTCAATGGCAGTTTGCCAGCAGTTTGGTTCAAAATAAAATTTGTTGAATGTTGGTCAGCTCGCGTGGTTGGAACCTGACAAGCGCGATGTGGCACACTTCAGACCGCATTCTCACTCATCATGGTCACTGTGAGAAAAACATAGAAAAACGATTTGGCCTTGATTCCGTTGATGGTTCTCTCAAGTTCATCTACCTTGAAGGTAGGATGAATTACCTGCCACAGGCCAATGGGGAAGACACAGGAACTCCCAGGCTTGCGTTTGGCCGTGGTAAACTCAGCGCTCGAAATAGCTAGTGCTCGAAGTGTCTCTCTCGCACTCGTTTAGCAAAAACAGAAATGTCAACAGAACAGCGCCACTGACAAATGTCAAGAGAAAAATAAGGGAAATAAAGGGAAAGGAATCAAAAAACATGGGGTCCAACGGCCCAACCAGTTTGTTCATTCCAATGGGTTCAAAACATAATTATTAGAACTATTAGGATCAAAGCAAAAATACCTGGAGGGCCAATTACTTTCTTTTTTTCTGGGTTGCTTGAAAAACATATGTTTTTGTTTTGCCAAGGTTTCTGATTTTCATTCCAAGATGCGCATGTATTCAAACATCATGAAACCAATAAAACATCCATTGAAACCCAACAAACTCACTTCCCTGCAGCTTAAGCAGCGACCTTAACCACAGTGGGGACCGTGGCAAGTCACCGAAACCCATCAGGATAGAAGCTGAATCAATTTCCCATTCACAAACCTCCGTATGGAAAGCACGGCAAAGAAGACCCACTTGGGATCCCTAATAGGAAAATCACAAAAACCATTCTCTTCAAGAGAAACATCGGTTTAACAAATAAATGAAGAGATGATGAGTCAATTGCATGCGCCAGTTGGTTGCTACCAGTTTGAAATGAAAGCCAGCACATGCTCAACCAAAAGCTAAGCGTTTCACTTTTTTATTCATCTTTATCTCAAGAGCTAATCACAGGATCCTGTCAGATTGAAGCAGGACCTTGAAGGCCAAGTCTGGTGCAGATCAGTTTCTGCAAACTTGTCGGTTTTGCAGCCGGCTGCGATCCCCAAACATCCATCGAAACAAGAAACCAGAATCAAACTCCGACCAAAACCGCACAAAACCATAAAAAATATTCAAAATAAACATGCATTTAGATAGTTTTGTGAAAACATCCATGATTCCATTATGGGTATTTACGGGTAAATTATTGGTATTTTACGGGTTCGTCACGCATAACCAGGTTATGGGTTAAAAACATTTAAAAACCTATGCTTTTTCAATTATGATTACGCATTGACTATGGTCTAGGCTTAAACTATCCCGGCAAGAGACCCCAAACAGTGTGGGGGTGTGAGGACAATGTATGATAATGCATGGTAATGTTGAGGATGAGGGTGAGGATGCTGATGATGATGATGATGATGATGATGATGATGATGATGATGATGTTGATGTTGAGGATGATGAGGTGAAGGAGGATTTTGTTGAGGATGATGATGTTGAGGATGATGACGTTGAGGATAATGAGGATGAGGGTGATGATGATGTTGAGGATGATGAGGTGAAGGAGGATTATGTTGAGGATGGTGGTGTTGAGGATGATGATGTTGAGGATGATGAGGATGAGGATGATAATGCGGAAGATGATGCGGAGGATGATCATGATGTGCTGGCAAAATTTCTGTACAAGGTGTCGAACAAGCGGTCTTTTGGCAAGATCTCTTGATGAGATCTCTGTAGAAGCTCTCTAAACAGTTCTCTTGGAAAGATCTCTGTAAGTGACGTCTTGGCAAGATCTCTGCAACAGACCTCTATGCGCTGTACAAGATCTCCAAAAGAAGTGTCCTGGCAAGATCTCTGTATGAGATCTCTGGAAGGGGTCTCTTGGCAAGATCTCTGTATGAGATCTCTGTAGAAGCTCTCTTGGGAAGATCTACGCAAGAGACCTCTTGGCAAGATCTCTGCAATAGAGATCTATGCAATGTCTCGGTACAAGATCTCTAAAAAAAGTGTCTTGGCAAGACCTCTGCACAGGATCTCTTAGGAGGTCTCTAGGCGTGATCTCCTTATCAGATCTCTGTAGAGCTCTCTGTAGTACTCTCTTGGCAAGATCTCTGTGAGGGGCTTGCTGGCAAGATCTCTGTAGAAGATCTCTATAAGAGCTCTCTTGGCAATATCTCTGCACAAGCTCTCTGTAAGAGGTCTCTTGGCAAGATATCTGTACAAGCTCTCCATAAGAGCTTTGTTTGCACGATCTCTGTAATAGACCTCGTGGCAAGATGTCTGCAACAGATCTCAATGCAATGTCTCTGCGCAAGATCTTCACAAGAGGTGTCCTGGCAAGATCTCTTTGCAAGATCTCTCTAACAGANGGCAAGATGTCTGCAACAGATCTCAATGCAATGTCTCTGCGCAAGATCTTCACAAGAGGTGTCCTGGCAAGATCTCTTTGCAAGATCTCTCTAACAGATCTTTCTGCAAGATCTCATTATGAGATCTCTGTAGAAGCTGTCGGTAGGAGATCTCTTGGCAAGATCTCTGTAACGGACCTCTTGGGAACCTCTCTGTGCAAGCGGTCTCTTGGCAAGATCTGTTCCGGAGATCTCTGCGCAAGCTCTCTCTAAGAGCTCTCTTGGTAAGACCCCAACAGATCTCAATGCAAAGTCTCTGTACAAGATCTCTACAAGAGGTCTCTTGGCAAGGTCTCTGTACAAGATCTCTATAATGGCTCTCTGTACAAGATCTCTGTAAGAGCTCTCTGTACAAGACCTCTATATAAGAGGTCTCTGTGGCAAGATCTCTGGACAGAAGATTTTGCGCACAGAAGCTTTTACACATAGAAAATGTATCTGAAGTTGCAAAGTCGCAATTCTACACCAATTTTTAACATTCGAGCTTCATTTCGTGCGAAAAGGTTGCATCTGAGGTTGCAAAATTGCAATTTTACACCAGTTTTTGCGACTCGAACCTCATTTCGTGCGAAAGGGTTGCATCTGCAGTTGCAAAATCGCAATTTTACACCAGTTTTTGAAATTCGACCTCCATTTTGCGTGAAAGGGTTGCATCTGAAGTCGCAAAATCCGGACCGCGCCACAGCGAGAGCGATCCGATGAGCATAAAGTGACAAGAAGGTCGCGCGAACACATGTTAGATTTTCACAAAACATGGCGCGCACCACGAAACATGAACATTGAAAATGTCAAAAACAAGGTTTTACCTAGGTCTCAGCCACTTTATTGTCGAGGTCCACGAAATCCTGCGCCTGCCACGAAAAATGAGCTCGAGGTCATCGAAGTACTGCGCCTGCCACGCGAAGTCATCATCGTGTCCAAAATCAAAATCGACGACAGCTTCACAAAACGCGACCCTTTCAAAATGTCGTCCAAGTTCACCGAATACCACGAAAAATGACTTCCGAAAGCACCTCTCATTTTGAGCCACACCTGCCAACGTTTTAGCAACGTGCAAAATGTCCCACGCCTGCCACACAAAACGACGTTTCAGACCTCCAAATGTCCCGGATGTACCACGTATGCCACGCGAAATGAACATGGCTCAAAAAACGAGCACGGCCGCGGCGCCGCAAATCCGCACAAGCCTGCGCAGTCGAAACGCGCATGGACATCTCAGAGGGTAACTTTTGCACGAGAATATACAGGAAATATGCTCAGCCCAATCCAATTACCGAAATCTGCCGCAAACTGTGTGCGAGCCTGCGCAGTCGAAACGAAAGGATGAAACACATTGCGTGGAAATTTACAGGAAAAATTGCGCGCACCTCGACCGAACCAGGCCTTTACCATTACCGTAAGAACCCCCCAGTGTGGACACACTGGTTGGGGAAAAAACAATCTGGTTACGGGTGTATCACGGTTCATTACAGTCAATTACGGGATTACGGCGAATTATTGATTAAAAACTGTTACAAGTAGTTCCCGGGCAAGCCGGGGTCGGAAGTTTCAAAAATTGAAACACCTATAGCTTATAGAACTGAACAGAGCCTGGGCCTATAGGATGCAG
>BGPT01001419.1:138708-153681 GCA_003297045.1 Symbiodinium sp. clade C Y103 | reverse complement strand
CTGTAACCACTACAACTACACTACACTGCACTGCACTACAACTACAACAACGACTACAACCACAACTACATCTACATCTAGAACTACAACTACAACTACAACAACTACAAAAAAAACTACAACCACAACAACACTGCGCTGCCTCCAACCACGTGTCGGTCCATCAGTGGGTTCGCTCTGTCATCCATCATTCACAGCAACGAACCGCTCCTATAGGTTTCCTTTTCTTGAAACTTCCGCCACCGCCTTGTGCGGTACTACTGGTAAATCTTACTCAACCTGTTCCATCTTTTCTCGGAGATGCTGGCGTCATGCCTGAAAATCTTCGACCAGTCACCCACAAATGACAAGCATGATGTGAATCTTTTGCAGATTGCCAACCAATAAACTCAATAAACCATTGATGTGGGCAAATTCAATCCATAGATTTCATAGTTTTCCTTACCTAACTCCCACCATCCACGAGGCACCACGGGTGCCTCGGTCATTACTGGAAAATCTCAGCGGCTTGAAGCGACGTGGTGGCGTGGCAAGAATATCACCTAAGTCGCTTTAGGGATGGAGGATATGTTGGGTGGATATTTGGCGAGATATACTGCGGTTTTAAATGCGGAAGTAATGGGGATATGGGAATTTGGAATACATATCATGGAATCAAACGGTAGTTGGACTATAATGGGTATATAAAAGGGCATATGGGGGAGAGGTAATGGGTATAGAAGCAACAATCTAGGGATATAATGAGAAACCATAGTTGGGCGGATAGAAGAAGTCGTTCGGGACCCAAAATGGCTCATTGTTAGTATTCAATACTACTTCAACTAACTTCTCCATGTTGGGGATTGATCATTTTGACCCCTCATTGGGGCGATCAACCGTTCGCCAACCTGCCACCAGCGGGTACGAAGCCACAGATCCAGCGGCACCAACTTCGACGAAAATGTAGTGCCATTTTAAGGGGGTTTCCGAAGTCATGGGGGTACCCCTAAATCATCCATTTGAATAGGATTCTCCACCAAAAAAACAACCAGCTATTGGGAATCTTGGAATCTGACCCATATCATATCTGCGTCAACATGCCTGGTGCTCTTGCTTTGTGAGATGATCACAATCTCAGGCGTCCTACCTATTGTTGACGTGATTCCTACAGACCGTTGTGGATCTACCCTTACCCATAGCTCGCATGATCTTAAGGGGTTTTGTCATTTTCATACGTCCATACATAAAGCTACACTAAACTCTGTTTAACATACATTACGCTGCAGTATATACGGACCATATGCATGAAATACATGAAGAACTGAATAACCATAACCAGACATGCTATACAGACGTACTGACACAAATGATAAAGATCCATGTAGCACATAATCACATCTGCCATGGTCAAGACATCGTATGTGTGGTATGGTCATCCGTCCCTCTCAATGGATTGATGGTCATCCCCCAAAATGGGCAGATACATGATTTGACCATGGCACATATCCGAGCAAATATCCCTTAAATATCCCATTAAATTCCATTGAATACCATTAAATACCATCAAATACCACTTATAAATACCGCTGAAAAACAATCAAACTCCACTACATACTGTGAAATGCCATTTAAATACCATTCTAAAAAACTATTCCGGTAAATAACGTTAATGATATCCCTATTAAATATCCCATTAAATACCACTACAAAATCCCACCAAATCAGCATCTTGCCACACCATCCCCGCCACGGCACGCGAGTTCGTGAGCACTCGACAGGTGATAATCGGCTGGCGCGAAGGCGACGACGAACGACGGGGCCTGGCGACGTCGGGAATTTTACGAGGGAGACTGGGGAGTTGCCTGGGAAGAACGTGGTTTTAGTAGCGAAAATGTGGATGAGTAGCTAGAGAAAATGATGAAACTGATGATGTTACCTGCCAATATTGGGATTGAACCTAAGTTGACGAGCCGAAAGTTGCATTTCACCAGAAACTGTTGCGGTTTCACCTGCAGAAGCGTGCGATTTCACCTACTGGTACGAAACTGGGATAGTCAATAGAAACCTCAACGGCAAGATTGGGAAATTCACCAGCAAAATGTCTCGCGAAAACTTCTCATGATTTTGCCACCAAGGAGGTTTTTTTAACTGAAGATTTTCCTTGATTTTATTCGGATTCTACTTAGATTGTGGATTGTACTCAAGCTCCCAAGGGAGATCTTCGCCCCGATCATTTCCCGGCCTGAAGAGCCTTGGAGTGCTCGAACCCTGGCGGCCCCAACTTTGACTCGACGGAACATTTGGACATCTTAAGGTTGGTTGGTTCTTAGCCTCTTTAAGAGAAATAGAGAGATTTCATGAGGGATTCATGGTGTTTCGTGGCAAACATATATGAAATCATGTGGAAATACAACTCAGTGCACAGCTCGTGGCCAGCTCCTTGATCCAAACTCAGCAACGGAAAACCCGTTTTTTCTTCGGGAAACACATCTACACCAATGGTAGAGCCACAACCCCAAATGTTGTTGGTCACCATCATTATTACTGCTGTTTTAAATCCTATATGTAGGATATGTTCCCTATTTTTGATGGTCAAAAACCATGCTTTTATGCTGGCAAAGTCTCAATTTTATTTTGATGGCAAAGTCCCATTCTTCTGGCTGAAATTCCCATGTTTTCCGGCAACAAAAACCCCATGTTCCAGTTTTTAAAAAACGATGGTTTTTCTAACAAAAACCCAATGTTCCAATTTAAAAAATATACCGTACATACCCCCTGGTAAACTCACATAACAATGGAACATCATCATTCTTAATAGGTAAATCATCGAACTATAGCTGGCCATTGTTCCGCCACGCCTGCAGAGGTTCCTCCAATGAGTTGCTCATGGCTCGGACGCCGCGAGCGCCAGGGCGCCAACGGCAGCTCGGCCAAGTCAACGAAACGAAACGACGTTCCCCCGGTGGGTTCGGGTCGAAAAAACCACCACGGGGGCTGAGTCAAAAATGCCCAGAATTTCTCATGGATGTATAAAAATGCCCAGAATTTTTCAAATCAAATGGAATTCCGATTTTTTGGGAATTCTGACTTTGTCCGTGATTTTGTTGGCTTTGAGAAGCTCCTTGCCCAAGAATTGAAGAGATTGGGCGTCTTCTAGGGGTCGCTAGCAGTTGAGGAATTTCCCATGTTTGCTACTCAGGTCCATTTTGTTTTCTGGTCAAGTCCCTGCTTTTTCCTGGCAACAATCCCTAAGAAAACACATAAATGTTTGATTTCCCCATGCTAGAAAAACACGGGAATGTCCCATGTCTGGCAATTCCCATACTTTGTTTTGGCATCATTTCCATGGTAATTTCACATGATTTCAGTCGTGGCTGGATCTCCATCTCTGACACTGGGCCAAGCTACGGCATGTTGCACCGAAAAAATCTCGGCCAAGTGATATCGACTGTGCATCTTGCTGTGCAAGGTCAGGAAACATCCATTTATATATATATATATACATATATGATATAATCATATATGTATATATATATATACATATTATTTTCTATGTAATATATAACTAGGTATTATATATATATATTATATATATAATCATATATGTATATATATATATATTATGTTATATGTAATATATGATTATGTATTATATATATATATAACTATATAATATATATAACTATATAATATATATAACTATATCTATTTATAGATTGATATACTGTGTATGCATATATAATCCGCCTTTTAGCAGGTGCCTATGCCAATTGTAACTCTTTCCCATTTCTCTGGATTTCCTCCACCGCAGCTTGAGGTGTCCCCACTTCCAATAACCAAAACAAGGCTTGTTCCCAGCTTTCCGCATCGCCGTAGCTCATCACCACAGCTGAGCGGCACAAAAAACGCGGCGCAAAACGCGGCGCCCCAAAGGGATGGTCAGTTGGTTCTTTTGGTGACGGCAAAACAAGAATCTGGAGATTGGAGATGTGGTAAGCTCTGCAATCATAACAGGTAGTGAATGACAAGATGAAGAGTAGTAATGATAGTATGACAGAATTGATGATGCTATTCTCATTGTTGTTTATTGATGTTCTTTGGAGCCCTGAAAACTACCACTTCATCTTCACGGAATGGTCGGCTAGCTCTACGACTTTGCATCCAGCCTTCGTACAAACGTCGTGTAGGATTCAGCTTGGATTTCCTCGCCTGTCAGGGCGCATCGTGCGTTGACATGCATGGAGCATGCTATTCCGCTGAATAATGCAGGCGTTGGTACCCCTATCTTCGTCGCTGGTCAGCGTTGATGCTAGTGCAATCTATCAATCTGGCAATATGTGCTTCTTGTGCGCTGTCAACCCTAAAGAATGAGCGAAGTGTACTCCGTGTCTTGTGGATCTTCAACCCCAGGCTTGTGGCTGAAATCCCAGGACGAAAGAGTTCCGCAGCTCAAATCCTGGATGGTTGTTGATATATCTAGGCGGTCACTTCTGTGGGAAAAAATTCTCCGAAACATTGTTGTTTTTCACCCCAACATTGCCATTTTCTTCCCCCAAGCCTCCTCAAGGAGCTTCTCCACGCGCGGTGCAGCACGTGGGGCATCCTGAATCCTGCGTCAGATTGGGATTGAAAATCTTGAGGAACTATGACAGTGTAATGTTTCAATGGTTTTTTTGTTGGAGGGATTGAACCACAATCTCATGAAGATAATCCATAATAATCCATGGTTATTCTATGTTATTCTAATACTATAATAATCCGTGAGGATTTAACCATTGAAAATGTGGAATTTCACGAATGATGGATTTTGGATGGATCAATGGATTGGTGGGAAAACCTGAACCGCGGAAACCATGGTGAATACCAAATATCGAGGATTCCTGCCAGTTTTCCCATCATCCAAGTCTAGGATTTCAGGTGCGGATTTTCAGGGATGACTTGACAGAAGTAGATGAAGATGTAGCCAACCACAAGGATGGGAGACATCAGCACCAAGAAACATAGACAACCAAAAAAAATATACCAAAATAGAGGTTTCCTAAAATAGGGGTACCCCCAAATCATCCATTTTTGTTTAGGATTTTCCATTATAAACCATCCATTTTTGGGTACCTCCATTTTAGGAAACCCCCAAATCATCCAAGTGACATAGACCCTGGTGACCATGGAATTCACCCCACGTTCCCATCCTGAAATTTCTACAGATTGGCTACTGGTTTCCATGGCCCATGATAGCACAACACGCCTGGAGAGCTCGGCGGCCTCTTCAAAGACCTCACGTTTTCACAACGGAATTTGATTCCAAAAACCACCATCAATCCATCAGATATTGCGGTACTGATTTTCTTTCAAACACCAAAAAAAGAACACTTCGAAACACGGTGGAGACTTCGAATTTACGGTCATTAAAGTGGGCACATGGATTCCCCAGGATGGCTGCCCAAAAAGTGATCTCCCGGCCTCCATGGAGGCAGCGGAGCGCTGCCGTTGTGCCTGGGACAACACAATGATCACCATGTTTGTTGGGATATAATCCCAACAAAACTATGGTTTATGTTATGATGATAACTATAGTGATATAAACCCACTTATGTTGTTAACACATGTTAACTCATGTTAACTCATCATTATTAGGACGCCTTTGGGAAGCACCATCTAAGTCTCTTTGACATCGCGACTGATTTTACTGCAGTGCTCCTCTTCCAAAAGTCGGATGGCATCCTGCCAGCTGCCGGTGCTTCCGGCCTGAGGCCACGGTGTGATATGACCCAACTCATGACCATTAAATTCGTGCAAAGCTGGGATGTTACCCTCTGGTATAGTGGGATTTAATGGGATTTCATGGTGATTTAATGGTGATTTAATGGGATTAATATGATGGATGTTACCCTCTGGTAAACTAACAGTTTGCTATTGCAAATGGCCATAGACATGGTTGATTTTCCCATCAAAGATGGTGATTTTCCATAGTTATGTTAGTTTACCAGAGGGTAACCCATGAGACAAACAAAACCAGTCAATACATTCCTAGTCAGAAGTGGATATGGGTTTGTCTGAAAATATGGTATCCCAAATCCGTTGCTTCACTGGTTCATATTTCCGATGAAAAAATAGCTGTAGTTGGGGGTATACACGGTATACACCATCTTCAGACATACCCATTGGTTATAAAGATTATATCCCAACAAACATGGGGTTTTTTTCATACCACAGCAGTACCCAACTGCACCCCGCAAGTACCAGCTGTGCCTGTAAACAACCTGGGTTCCACGTCCGGACGCCATGGCAGAAGTCCAAAATGACCATATCCAATGGCCAATGAATATGGATATGGAATGATATGGATATAGCATATATCCAATAAAATCAGAGAAAATCATCCAATGACCAATGGATATGGATATTTTGTATTGGATTACCATTGGAGAAACAACCATCTTCCAAACTTCCAAAATCCCCCCCGTCTTGGAGAATGCTGCACCTGATCTGCTACTGCACGAAGGCTGCAAACCTGCGGAGATTGGATGGTGTCCTTTTCCGTGTTTTGGTCCATAGTATTCTAAATCTAACCCCCTCCAAAAAAAGTGGAAAACTAAAATCCATTCTCAAATTCTGGCAAATTCATATAACCTTCCTCTCCGATAATTTCTTCAGAATCTCCACGACCAAAACAGTTCCCATGTGTTGAGACATCGAAACATGCCAAAAATACAGAATGTATTACGCATTCAAAACCAACTACGCGCAGGTAGAAGCCACTGCACACAGAAGAACTAAGAAACTTCGAAGTGTTCATTTCATGGGGGTTCCACCACCCCCCGTTCCAAGAAATATAGTGCTATTGATGGGTCAGGTTGTCAACAATACCAGTTGGACAGCTGGTTGTTACAATCTATGTGTGGCATCCAGGAAGGAATATCCTGGTGTCCCTGTCACTGCACGCCATGTGGCAAGAGGTAGTTCAAGGGATCCAGCAGTGCTAGTCAAACATGCAGACTCTTCACATCGCAGGCGACTGTCTTTTGGCATTGCAAGCGGGCATTTATACTACCATGCCCGCCTGTTGAAAACCAAAAGTTCCATGTCTTGATTGGGGTGTCACATTGCAGCCACATCTCTTTCAACTGCAATGTGGACATGTCAGACCCAATCAATCAACGGTTGAGATCTTTCTATGGAGGCCACATCGATATCGGGGTTCTTAAATTGGGCCCCAAAAAGCATCAAAATGAGTCATTGTCTTGATACATCTACATCATCTACTAGATCCTGCTAGATATCCATACATCCAGCTTTGGGCATTTGGCACCAGATTCACCAGATCGCTGGCAGATCAGCTTCATGGCCACTGCATCCCATCAGCTACATGGCTAGCCAACTTCAGAATATCACAGCGCGCCACAGTGCAAAGCTCTTAGATGCCGGAAAAGACACGGCACCAGGCGAAGGCACTGCAAGTGACGCAGCCTTGGACTGTTTGACTTTTGAAAAAAGGAACGTCAGTAGCTGGACACATCATTGAACAGGGCGACAGACCCCATGCTTCATTCAGGGAAAACCACCTTTCTACATTCTTTTTCGTGAAACTCATTCGCGCGCGGCCTCGTTTTTCGACCCAAACTGGAAACCCACCATCTTGGTACAATTTGGGTGTGTCTGAAAATCTGTGTTTTGCATTAGACTTGCAATTCATAGGGCCCATGTTTGGACAAATCCCATATTGCTGGTTACATCACTATATCATACTATATCCCCATAAATATCATATCGAATCATATCCATTAATTGCATCCTCAATCACAATAAACGACCTTGAAACCCATTGGTTGAAGGTCTCAGAGTCTCAGGTTCCCAGGTTCCAGCCTTGCGGGGAGCCTCTCCAAAAAAAGAAGGCCTTTGCAAATTGCACCGAAAATGCGGGTGTGACCAGAAACCATGCAGACTTTACCAGTTTCAATAAGGATACGGAGCAACAACCCCTTGCATTTGTGAAGCCAAAACAAAAACTGGAGCTATGACCTTCCAATCCCAATCTCCAACAGGTTCCAACGTTGGTGAAGTTCTCATCTTAAGGTCACATCCCCAGGCTCCACACCGATGGATACGATGGATACACCCATCTGCGACCTGGGGGATTCCAATGGACTTTCTCTGGGATATGTCAATGGTTGTTCCAAGAAATTGTCCTGGAATACAGCAGCAACAGAGTGGATCAAATCATTCTTGGATTTTCCGGAACACACATATTTTTTCGAATGAAACTTGGAATGGCACTTAAGAGCCACCAAATTTTGAAACATGTTTTTACGGGGAAAAAAAAGGTGTGGGAAAGTCATCCAACAAGTTCTTCGTCCGTAGTGCGTTCAATTCTCCGTGCTTGGTATGGCTGGGACCAACCACTAGGACTAGGAAACTCTTGAGTCATGGCCATTGATAATTGCAAAAATGAAAGTGCGATTATTTGTTTAAAAACACCCAGATTTCAAAATTTCAACGGACTTTGAAATGGCTGTCATCTATACATGGATGTCCCAGGTTCTCGGACAAATCTCTCCACTTCTGCCAGTCATTTCAGTGATTTTTTTTGTGAAAGAGGCTTTCCATTGATATATGCCATCTGCGTTGTGGTTTGAATCCCAATTTCAGCAGATGTTGTTGCGGAAATCCCCACTTGATCCAATGGTTGGCCAAGCAGCCGCCAGCGTACCAGGAACGCCACCGCAACCGGGGCCCGGGGACAACCTCCAAGGAGCAAAACACCGGATGCTCCCCGGTTCCCTCCTGAACTGGGATTTGAAAATTTGAAATCCTTAACCAACACAGGGAAACAAACCAATTAGTGGCACAGTGGCACAATGTGAAGGGCAAGAACTAGACATAAATCTACTATGAAGGCTACTCTGTGAGTTCCATACCCCAGATCCCGAAGTGTGACAGTTTGGCGGTTCCAGTCAAAACCTGCTTTTGTTGTAAAGCCAAGCAGCATCTTGCGAGCGCATTCCCATCTTGGGGTTCAACACCACAGCGGGCTCATCGATGGCACAGCCCCCCTCCGACATGAAACATTGGTCAAACCTGGTCTTTGCCACAACTAGTATTGATTTGCACAATTGTAGCATGGCTGGTTCATCTTTGCTATCCAGTTTCTACAGGGTGTTTGTTTCCCAACAAGTCGTGTTCATGCTGACCACAGGACAGAAGGAACATGAAGGACCCTTGATTGTTTCATCCGTTATCACAAGAAGTGATTTCCTTCGAAGCAGCGCAAAGCAGGAACAAACCAAGGCATGTTGTTGGGCCCAGCGGGCGGTGTGCCGATCTTTGTGTTGGTCAAACCCTTCGGATCAGCAAGTTGGAGCAAAGTTCGTCGCATGTGGCAGTCTTACGAAAAGAAAATTGCCACTAAGCAAATAAGGCTCAAAGCTCTTTGCGCACAACTGCAATGATTTTCATTGCCGACAGGTTGATAGTAAATATGAGCGACAGCTCCTTGCCGTATGGCCAAGTTGATCATCTATGATTTGGAAATTATCGCTGCTTGTCAATCACAACGCATCACCTTTTATTCACAAAGCATAATCAATACTTGAAATCATCCAGGTTTCAGGGTTTTGCCCTAGCAACCTAAAAAAATGCAAAGAAAAAGAATTGTTCTAAAACCATGCAATTTTTATTTTTTTTTGTGGATTGCGATGCGGCGATGCGAGTGATGTATGCAAATTCAACAGATTCAATATGTTCCATAGTTTTCCTTACCAGACGCCGGAGCATTTACAAGGGACAAGGGGAGCCACAGTCACTCATGTCATCGCAGAGTCTCGAAGGTGGTGCCGTGGCAAGACAATCACTTCAAACTTGAGGTCAGTTGGATCTTCTGCAAGTTGGATGTACGAAAGTTTACCAATGCTGGATATTTGGAGTGAATATTTGAATGTAGACATCATATTATATATATCTCTCTATACATATATCATGGGGATATGATCGATGGAATTAAATGGGTTTCAATGGGTAAATTACCAACTATCATGGGCATATTTTTGCAGATGTAATGGGGATGGAAGTGTATGCCATGGGGACGAAACCAACCATAATGGGACTAGGGGCATGGCTCATCAACGTGCCGCCAACAAAGTATACCAAGTTTGATGCTCAATTTTGGGACCAAACCAGCTTCCAAACTCAAACTGTACAAAAAACACCCGGGAACCCCAGAAAAATGGAATGGATTGAGCCCCCACAGATCCATCAGCATTGAAAAATACATCATGCAGGAGTGGATCAAAATTATAGATGCCAACTTTGTCCAAAACGCCCCAATCTCATGATGACGTCCATATTCACCCGAATCTGACAACCTTGATACATTGAAACAGTGCCATACACACATACGAAGTCATACATGTTTATTTAATTTCATTTTTATATTGTAAGATACTTGCAAGATTGTCAGATTTGGAATTCTATAAAGATAAATCGAACATGCAAATGGACATGTGTGCAACAACTATATACGCTATTGGAGCTGGAACTACAAAGAGGGTCAATATGGCTCACCCCGCCTTGACACCATTTTCAACTTGGTGTCACCTATCCAAGGAAAACATCCTGCTCATCGACGCAGTTGAATGAGCTGTATTAGGTGTCCAATGGCCAATTGGTCCCTGAGGCTTACTTTCGAGTGCCAGGAGTTCCGTTGCTTCTTTAAAGCATGGGACGTGGAAACAACAACCAAAATCCCAAAAGGAAAATGTTCCACGTGTGTAAGTCAGACGCAAGTTAACTTGAGGCTTCACAGTGTTGGGCTCACCCAGATCCGAGTTAGCTTGAGACTTCCCTTTGTAGCTAGCTCACAGGCAGCTCTACTGGCAACCATGTCTGGTATCAGGGACCAACTCAACGAGCCTTTGCTTTCATCCAATCACTGCAACTTGGACCATTATCTAGAACTGGTTTCAGACCATTGTCTAGACCTGGTCTCCAAACATTGACACCATGTACAATGAGCTGGGAGGAAGGGCCTTCATCATCTTCAGATGTGCCTATGGAGGCAGCTTCCCAGGCTGAGCGATGTACCTGGCCTCAGAACAAGGCGAGGTGTCTTTTTGTGGGCGGTGCTGGATTATGGTGGTTCACAAGGTGAAGAATCAGAGAATGAAAATTGGGCAGATTGATTTCAGTCCCAATGTTCTCTTCTTGCTCACTCTTTCTTCATACCATTGGCGTCGTTCTACTGCAGTCGCATTGTCACGTCGTCGCATGCACCGTTCCAAAAGCCACTGGATAGCCTTCAGCTGTCGGTTGGTTGTGGAGCACCTGTTGATGACACCCTATGAACTGACACTGAACTGCTGGACGCCCGGTCTGTGACCTCTTCCTTTGCATGGTCTTTGTGTTGCTTTGCGTATGGCCCTCTGGAGCTTTGTTTTTTTTGCTCGAAGTAAGCGCACGCTGGCACAAGGCCTGTGTCACTGGTTAAGAGAATGAAACGGACAAAAATCAAAAATGAAACAACAAAGCCCGGCGCTCAGTACAGGTACGAGACGAAATAGACCCGGATGTGAATATGTAGACTCAACCTGGCTCAGACCCACCGCATCAAACATGGAGTCAAAGTACAAAAGAGGAACTGCTCAAAGCCGATCGAAGTCGACTCCATTCAGAAAATCAGAGAGGCAGCATATGAAGAAGCCAGGATAGTCCCCAATTCAGCATATAAGTGCTAACCATCCCGCACCAAGGCGGGAAAGCAGCAGAAAATTTTCGGTGTCCATTCCAGTCTCAAACCCATGAGCCGATCTATACTGATATCCAGATCAGTGACCCCAATCGGTGAGAGCCAAGGAGCAGAGTCGTTTGAAAAATGTAAGATCATCGTCTGATCGGCTCAAAGAGGGACAAAACAGTTCTATGACTGCACTGTATCTCGGTTTTTCAGTCCCTGCATATGTCCTCCCAATATCCATTGATACAAAAATCATAGACCGAAAAGGTCACCCCACCCCCCCCAGGGGGTGGGGTTGCATCGTAGCGATCATAGCAGAGCCGGCAGGATAGCCATTGCCGCTTTGGGCACTCCTCAAGCCAAGTAACGGGAGGATCCACTCACCGAGCCCCCAGGCCCAAGATGATCTCCTCACCCTTACAATGGCCGATCGGAGACCCTTGTTGCACCTGCCAGCTTCTTAAGCCCATGCCGTTGTACACAAATCAGCATGGGGTGTAGTCCAGATCACCACTATACATTGTATTCACGTATTGGCTTTTTTCACCTTACATCACCACGTTAACGCCTCGTAGTTCCATATAGTAGTCCTGTAATCAGCATGGAGTTGTAGTCCATACTTCCCCAATTCCTTTGTATTTAGCTATTGGCTTTTTTCACTTGTATCCACACATTTACGCCTTTCCACAGTTCATTATTCAAGTTATTGTTTCACCATACCGTTGCCAGCGGTATGGACCACCCCGCCTCCGAGCGGTGAGGTATGGTTGTCCTTTGTCTTTGTTCCAGTTTTAAATTCACATTGTTCGCATATTGGCCTTTGACAGTGTATCAGTGTGGCCTCGAGAACTGATTCGCAATCAATCCTTAGGGCAACGCTAAAACCTTGCCTCCGGCTACCTGGTACAGATCGAGTCCACTCCTTACTATAGTTGTGGCGGCCTGACTTTGTGCGAACAGTTGTCTGAGCCACCCCGCCTCCGAGCGGTGAGGCATTGTATAATACTCTCCATTCGCTGAACTAAAACACCTGGATTGCAACTTCGCAGTGCTGTTGTTTCGTACTCCAGTAAGCCAGAGCCATCCACATTGCCTTAGGCCGTCTCTTTGTTTCGCTCACCAAAGAGAACTGATTCTGGGAGTTCCAGAGGCAGTTCTTTAGGTGCAGACGACGTCCAGTTGGCCATTGGGGCGGAAGACAACCGAAAGTTGGGCCCCAGAGTTCTAGGGCACAGCCACCGCTGTCAATCGCACCAATCAAGGCTTACCGTTGTGCGGGAGATGTTGATACTGTAGGTCGTGTTGTGCACCGCTCTCTCTCTAGGCAGTGAGGCAGGGTTGCTGAGTGAAGCCCTCCAGTACACGTATAGATATATGCCATGGCTATCTAACGTGCACTTTGGCACCAAACTAACCGGCCCCGGCAGCTGTCTTACCTAGTAGATACACACAACACAAAAATAAAGTCACCGAAGGGACCCTCAACAAAACCCACAACAAAGGACCAACCCAAAAAATTCGATCAACAGGAGATGGGGGTGGGAGAGTAGGGAGAGGTCAAGGCATCAACCAGCAAAGGGGAGAGGTGAATCAATTAAATAGAGGCAACGTACATTTAAAAGTGCAGGTATCCTCAAGTGACAATGAATACTCAGAATGATTCCAGTGCCTAAGAGGCCACGCCACAAGAGCCCCAAGGGAGATCGTGCAGGGTGATGTAGGAAATGTGGGGGGATAAAACAGGTATAAAGCACTGGCTGTATTCATAACTGCTACTGGCTCACTAACAGCTGTAACGACTTCTGCCGAGTGGATGTTCCGCCAGGCACACTTTTTCTGAACTTGGCACTCATTACTCTCGGTCATGGGCTGTACAGTGGGCGTAGTAGTCTCTGTCCTCCTGGTTGGAGAATGTCATTGCATTCCTCACCTGTCACGGAGTCGGCTGGTCAGCCTCATCTGCTCTTCCCTCTGCCTTTGGGCGTTCTGGACCTGGCATTTGCTCTCCCTCTTGGGGAGCGTGTGGCTGTTCTGTNGGAGTCGGCTGGTCAGCCTCATCTGCTCTTCCCTCTGCCTTTGGGCGTTCTGGACCTGGCATTTGCTCTCCCTCTTGGGGAGCGTGTGGCTGTTCTGTCCATGCCACGCGCTGGGCTAGTTCGCACATTGGTTGCTAGTTGATTGGCTTGTTCTCTTCTAGCATGGTTCTGTACAGCTTTCGGCGTGAAAGGGTTAGCAATCCCTTCTGCTACCCAAAACCGTGGAAATTGGCTTCCGAACTCTCGTAACCATGTGTTTGGGTCTACTGGCTCCCTGCCTTCATAAATTGTCTGCGGAGTTTCCCCCTGTTGGTAGTCTTGCCACTTAAACGTTTGTAGTGCTTCTTCAAGTTCCTCTTTTGAGGCTTGACATCTTTTGTAATCCAGGGAGAATATATGGTGGGCTCTGTCTCTGAAATATTCCGTACATCAAAATTCCTTGAGGGCACGGTAAATCTCAGGCTCCATCTGGGCAGTGGGGAAATTCTCTCCTCTATAATCATGGTTGGTAAATGCATTGTCAATCATGGCTGTCGGATCATTAGCTATCCAGAAGGGACGCACTGCTTCTGGTACTCCTTGCTCATTGACATGCGGCAATCTTATTCCTAACTTTACACTCGCTGCCGTGAATGGTCTAGCTAGGTTGTTAGCCACATTAGGCGATAGCCATCCTCCTGTATATAGTTCACGAGTCAGCATGCTTGGTTCCGGTAGGATGTCTCTCAACGTTTCCATCGGGGGCTGGCGCCCTCTGGCACTATAGAGGACAAGCATTTTGCTCTGGTCTTCAAAGGAGGGGTTGTCTATAGCCTTGTGTACTTCTTTGCGTGCGTCGGGGAATATAACCCCGATTCGCTCCCGGACCTCTGGCAGAATACTCATGGGAAAATGCACATTAAAGTCGGTAGCTGGTAGCTTAAGTGGCGTATCATGTTGGCGCAGCATTGCAGTGAGGATTCCGTCGATTGTATTGGGATGTACTCTGTGTATTTTTCCTTTCTTTTTCTCCAGCAAATGCTCATAACCTTTGAGAACTGCCATATGAAGGGAGGACTCCCAGAAGGACACCGATGCCAATAAAACCCATTTCTTATGTTCCCGTTGTATTGGGTGATCAGGTTTAATGAATACGTTGGGGGGTTCGTGAACTATCTATTCTAAACTTTTTTTGGGCAATATAAAGCGAATACATACAGGTTTTCAGCACATAAGCTGAAAAGGCCAAAAGTC
>BGPT01001419.1:117117-136957 GCA_003297045.1 Symbiodinium sp. clade C Y103 | reverse complement strand
AGAAAATATGTGGACTTTTGCTGCCAAAATTAAGAGAAAATGTGTGGACAAGTTGCTGCCAAAATGTCAGAAAATATGTGGGTTTTTGCTGCCAAAATTTAGAGAAAATGCGTGGACATTAGGCACTTTTTTGTGGACATTAGGGTCGTTTTTTTGTGGACAAATGGCACCGTTTTTGTGGACATGAGGTCGCTTAAACTCTGTCATACTCTGCGAATATGGCTGACGTTTTGAAAGTTTAGAAGGCATGCCAATAGATAGTTTCCGAACCCCCCAATGAATACGAATACTTGGGCGAGTAGGCGTGCTGCCTCTGTGATAATGACTTTCTGGTATTCCCACGCTTTTCTGATCGTTCCTTCATATATATCTTCTGCCGTCCATCCTTCGGCTACCCATCTGACGATCCATCGACACACTGAAACCTTCCATACTTGGCTTAAGCATGTTAGATTGAAGGAAAGTCGGGCTAAGGGGTATGCTGGAGAGACGGTTGACAATAGATCGAATGACAGTGCTTCTGGTTCCTGTCCTTGCCCTAATTTGGCATTATGTATTGCCAGGGCATATGCGATGATAGTGTCTTCAGCCGCTTTCCATTCAATTTCTTGGGAGGGAGCGGCAGGATTTGTATCTTCATGATCATATTGTTCTATCCTCTCAGTTCTCTCTTGGTCCTTTCGGACTGGGGTTGCATCTACTGTAGAGGACTGGATTAGGTCACTTTGGAGTTCGGTCTGTGAGGTACCAATGTTTACTCCAGCTAGTAAACCTCTCGGTACGGCTGTATGCCTCCTCCGATAATGTAGTAGTACTTCCGGCTTATTGTGCGCTGGTTTTTCTCTCCATGCATCATAGAAGAAAAATCGTGGCAACACCCAAACTTCCATATTAGAACTGGATGTCATCGCTGGGTTAAATACGAACTTAGATGTCACATGGGTTAGGCCCCAGCCATCTTTAGTTGGAGTGAGTATCCACTCTGGCCACCGGCTTCCATCTACAGCATAGCCCCATACGAGGCCGACATCTGGGTGACCAGGTAAGAATCTTCTATCCTGTAGGCAGCCTGGCACCGCTGAATAACTCTCATATTCAGCAAGTATGAGTCTCATTCTGGTGAGCCTTGGGCCAAGCTTAGGCGGATAGGACAAGACCGCCATTACAAGTGGTGGTGTGCTATCTCCCACTCTTCTTGAATCCAGGATTCTATCATACTCTTGCAGACTCATGGGTTTTGCGTTAGTTTTCCCATGTTCCCACTCGACCCCTGTAAGGTTTGTGTCTATTCTAGACACACCGGAGGTAAGGGTTGCAAGCACCTGGGCTCCTCCCATGGCTCCACGCATGTCTAGAGGTGACACTATCGTTGTGACAGTGACAGCTCTTGACAGTCCCACTNGGTTGCAAGCACCTGGGCTCCTCCCATGGCTCCACGCATGTCTAGAGGTGACACTATCGTTGTGACAGTGACAGCTCTTGACAGTCCCACTGTTGCTCTGGTGATTGCTTCCTGGTTTTGAGCTGGAGATGCACTTGATTGCCCGCTTAAGAACCCATACCCAGGTTGGAAAATGATTCCATGGTGTGCTGTTGCCCCTGCTAGCGTGACAACATTGGCCACTCTGAAAGGTGCCGGGCTGCCATCGATGTTGTTGGGAATATTCTGTTGGTCTTGGAGGTGGTTTTTCATTGCTGTTAATGTGGTAAAGGCTAGAAGACCCGGCGTAGATTTATCCATTCCTACCGGAATATCTTCAGTATGCCTGAGGACTGTGTCCCATAGTGCTGCCGTTGTTTCTGTTGTTACTTTTGGGCCTAACCGGGTGTCCCCTTTCCAGAAATATTGTCCCTGGCAGTTATGTCGCCAGTAGATGTATCTAAAGCCTGTTGGCACTGAATAATCTTTTCTTCTGGTGCCTGTGCCAATGGACATAGTGTGATCTTCGTTCATTTGACACAGCTCAGGGTAATTGACACCTACCAGGAGTTCATACACTTGTTGCGGAACCCGGCTGCTGGTGGGCATCATGAGAGCCCAATGGTGTGCTCCTGCGAGCCCTGACGCTTCCATTGTGCTACTCGCTATTTGGTAGGAGAAGGGCGTGTCCTCAGCCATCGAGAGGGAAGTGAGGAAAAGTAGCAGTCCTATTGGATGAGTCGTGTCCAGTCCTTTTAGTGCTGGGTTGTAACAACTTCCCCAGCCAGAGAGTGGCGGTAGCAGAGGTTCGTGCGGCCGGCCTCCGAGCCGTCGGCACCATGAACCTCTTAGATCTTTCNGCTGGGTTGTAACAACTTCCCCAGCCAGAGAGTGGCGGTAGCAGAGGTTCGTGCGGCCGGCCTCCGAGCCGTCGGCACCATGAACCTCTTAGATCTTTCGTTGCCACTTCCTTTGCTAGTTCAAGGATTTCCTTTTGTTGCTTCCCTCTGATAGCTGATGCCAGTGTCATAAATATCGTGGACAGCGTTTTCGGGGTATGCCACTGGTGTTCAGCTCTCAGGCCCATACGTGCTTCATTGAGTCGCTCACGTAATTGTAGCTGTTCCCGATCATTAGGATTTTCTAGGCCCCCCTTCCCTTGATTGTTAACCCCCACTAATACTTGAAGGCATTGCTGTTTAGGGAGCGTCGCTGTAAAGATCCCTTTGATATCTCCATGTTGTTGCGCTTCATCCTGGAAGCTAATACTACTGTGTTCTACGTGGTGAACCACAGCTTTAGTATAACTCTGGGAGTTAGAGAATATGGTGCCTGAGGTTGCTATTAGCACCCTGGCATTACTTATCCTTTCGGCTGCTTTAGCAGTCGGGATGTCTATAGTGCCATCTCCTTTTCTAGTCTCACTGGTCTGGCTCGTGTCACTATAGGGACGTACAAGAAGCATTTTCTGCTCTTCACTGAGATTCAGGCGATCAACTAACGTTGAGATGGCCTGACCTGCTGGGTTCTCCTTGTGGTACACAGTAAATTTCGCTTCCACGGTCGTGAGTGCTATCCACACTAGAAGATATGTTAAGGATGTTGTTTTACCAGCGCCAAAAACTCCCCCTACCGCCAGGATTGATCTCCCCGTTTTAATTGCTNGTGAGTGCTATCCACACTAGAAGATATGTTAAGGATGTTGTTTTACCAGCGCCAAAAACTCCCCCTACCGCCAGGATTGATCTCCCCGTTTTAATTGCTAAGGACAAAGCTGCTATTAGTCCGACTAGATGTCCAGCGTCCGTATCGGTTTCTTGAATTAATTGGTCTGCGAAANATTGATCTCCCCGTTTTAATTGCTAAGGACAAAGCTGCTATTAGTCCGACTAGATGTCCAGCGTCCGTATCGGTTTCTTGAATTAATTGGTCTGCGAAATCTTGCGCGTGAGGCAGGTACAGCGCTTTATCTCCTGTTGCTAAGAGGCATGTCAGCCTGAACAGGCTTCGAGTTATCTCCTCTACATGCGGCATAGTGAACGTGTCACATGGGAGATCTCGAGGGATACCCATGATTATTGGTCTCTGGCTGGCAGGGACTTGCCCCAACTGCAAGAGATGACTGGGGTACAGTGTATGCCCTATCATCATTCCTGATTTTATCCGAATATGTCGGCCTGTACCTAGGGAAAGCAAGAGATTCGGGTCGATCGATGTCGACAGATTCTCCTGCATGGTATCTAGGCTAGTGGTCAGCTCATGGAATTTGGGGATTAGAACCATTCTCCATTTCTCCGCTTGGCATGCCCCAAGCGAGTTTTCAACGGGATTGTCTGTTCTCTTAATGTTTCGATTTATCTGCTCTGCTATGATGAAGAAACCTCTATAGGTGACTTCTGGTGTATCATGTCGGAAGCAGAAACGTAACATAACTACATCTCCCGCATTCGCCCCCCTCTGCAGAGTCTGCGGTTTATCAGTTGCTATCTTATGCAGGTTCCACGGTATATGGTAGTTGTAGTCACTGATAAACGCAGCTGGGCACTGGGTCGGGTTATGAAAACAACAGTCTACTTCATGCATCCCATGGACTCCTTTAGCTGTAGGGACGAGTGATGCCTCTAGATGGTGAATCATAGCCGCAACGATTTGCTTGCCCGTTTTGTCTTCACCATTTCTGTTGCTCTTTCCATCGGTGTCATCACTGTCACTTCGTGTGACTTGTGGCAGCAGAAGGTGGAGTATAACAATCAATTCCCTAAGCGGTAGCGGGGCCAGTAACTGTCTGGCTGTGTCATTCAACCAGTCTAAGCTTTTATTAGGGCCAAGTCTTATTTCGAAGCTCTGCAATATCCTCATTTTCAGGTCTTCGATGGAGTCAATATTATTCGCTCCCATAGCCAAGCTTTCTTGCGCCCTTTTTAACACCGCGCTGTCATCATTGTGCAATTCCTGGACTAAGGACGTGAAGTCGATAGCATTGGTGATTCTGAGCCAGGATGTGAAGCGCAGGGGTACTGCNCCCCCGCCAATATCGACATCTAGGAGGTAGGCATAATTATGAAATGGCTCCTTCATCCAGGGCGGTTTGCCTGTAATGTAGGTCATCTGTAACCGTTGGGTGAGCAATCCTACCAGTGGGGTGTGCTTTAATTGACACAGCGTATCTTCTTCCAAGTGGATCAGCCTTACTTCATGTATGGGTCCACCTGTACCAGGTTTGTCTGGTTTCTCAGACATGATGCTCATATGCAGAAGTAAGGGAATTAGGGCTGGATGCATGGCAATAGCTGCAATACGTAACTTAACTTGGAAGGGCAGCCTGGATGCGATGATTCCTAGGCAAGCACCTGCATAGCTACCTGCTGANACGTAACTTAACTTGGAAGGGCAGCCTGGATGCGATGATTCCTAGGCAAGCACCTGCATAGCTACCTGCTGAGAAGCCTCGGATGTGAATCGGCTGCAAAGTGAAATCTTGACTGATTTTCCACTGGCCTGGGTATATACTGTGCAACAGGAGTTTCGCAGCTTCTGGATGTAATCCAATTAGCTGCCAAAAGCAGCCAGCTAAATACGCTGGATGCGGTTCCGCCCTGTGCGCTGGCAGCCTCCTTGCCGCCCTAACGGTAAGCAAAGCCCTGTAGTATAGGACATCCGGGGAGATTCCGCAAACCGCTGACCATATCTTTCCAGCTCCCTGGGTGTGCAGTATGAGTTGAGTGATCTCGTGGAGCCCGCTCGTTCTTCCCAATCCCATGCGGAGTTCCTCAGTCGTGTGTTGGTCCACCGGAGCAAGCGTGGGGCCATATACTGTAGTATTATCTACCTTCTTCCCGGATAATGTAAGGTGTGGGGCTTGTTCCAGTTCTAATGCCCCCCCGCCTAGACCCAAGCAGTCTACAATAACCGCCTGCAAATCTTGCTCTGGGGCTTTGGTCCAGCCTTGATTAATCTCCGTTAAGGTTCCAATTAGGGTGAGCGCCTCCGAGCCCCCTCCCGTGTTCAGGTAGCCTTCTTGGAGAACTTGGTCGAGCGTTACATTATATTGAACCACTCGGTGAAGTGGCCCCAGAGCTTTGTTGCCTGGGTTATACTGATCCTTACTTAAGCGGAGAAGGGTCCATGGCCCTGGTGCCCCTGGTTCACTATCCCGGACATCTCTTAATAGGTGGTCTCCTGTTCTGGATGGTAGATGGATGGAGCCACTGGCATGGTCTGAGTCTTCTTCCTCCCCTGACATTGGGCTAGGCGTTACGGAGATCCGTTTACCGCGGCCCGGGACAGTAGGTCCTTCCCCTTGCTCCCTCTCCGTTTCCATTTGCGTGTGCTGCGCTACAGGTGGTGGCACATTGACCAATCCCTCAATGTTAAACATTGAGGGGTCGGGAAAAAGGCCTACCTGCGGGTCTATCTTCATGCTGACTTCCGTCCATCTAAGTAACAGCGCAGCTCTTAGTTCTGTCGGGATTCCTTTCCTGGTTGCCAGGCCAGTCCACTGCATCCCTCCGATTGGACACCAAGTTTTACTTTGCCAGGCTGCAGGTCTATTTTCAACTCCTAAGATGCACGCTAGGAGGGGCTGCCAACCTTCTATTGCCAACTTGGATAGGACATTATGTGCCTCTAATTTAGTTCCCCCAAAGCTGTGATATATGGCTGGCCTAATGTGAGTATCGTTGAACTTGTGAGCTTGAAATAGCTGGGCCCCAGGAAGCGATTTCGCGACCATTGTACCTTCCATCGAGGTGAGTAAGGCCAGCGCAGCTTGTTCAAAAGTTCCTCTAGCCCATCTATTAAAGGGTGGCTGTCTAGTGCGTCCCTGGGCATCTAGGTTGACATTGGAGGCAGTCCTNTTCAAAAGTTCCTCTAGCCCATCTATTAAAGGGTGGCTGTCTAGTGCGTCCCTGGGCATCTAGGTTGACATTGGAGGCAGTCCTTGGCCACGGTTGTCCGGGGTGCCAATTGTCAGGGATCGGCCAGTATGCTTTAATGGCAAATTCTCCATACATTGCCCAGACGGATAACAGGTCTAGGTTTGTGTCTGCCCGGATTCCTAAAAACGGGGTGAGCAATAGTCCACTTTTAACGGCAGTAGTCGGATTGTCAGGGTATGTAGATCCTTTCAATAGGTTGTTTCTTTTCGTTTTTAGACTTTGTACGATAGCGTTTGGTGATAACTCATGCATGGAGGGGCCCTGCGAGGGCATGTTACCTGGCTGCATGTCGCTAACTCCTACAACAAACCCTGCATTGTACTCATGAAATTCCTCGGTGACCAGGAGTACGCTGGTTTTTNTGCGAGGGCATGTTACCTGGCTGCATGTCGCTAACTCCTACAACAAACCCTGCATTGTACTCATGAAATTCCTCGGTGACCAGGAGTACGCTGGTTTTTTTGCTTTGGGTAGTGTCTCTGAATGCAGGGAGAGCTCTGTCATGTGGTTCCTGGGTCATTTCCGCGCTTCCTGGTCGACCCTGCAAGCTCTGCAAGGTGGGTTGCATGTCCGCAACTCTGACCAGTTCTGCAATTTCATATAGCGACACTGGTACACAATCATTATCCACCAGCACTAGGTGCGGGTATGGATACATGTGTCTTGCCATCTCTAAGACAAAGACTCCTGCCCAAATGTAAGGTATGAGGTGGAGGCCATTTTGTTCGTTGGCTTCTATCCAAACGACATCAGTCTTTTCACCTTCAGGCCCGATAAGGTTCCGCCTACTCCGCCACCATGGTGCAAAGGCTGGCCAATGCCTTACCTTATCAGGTGATCTGCTGTCTACAATNCTTTTCACCTTCAGGCCCGATAAGGTTCCGCCTACTCCGCCACCATGGTGCAAAGGCTGGCCAATGCCTTACCTTATCAGGTGATCTGCTGTCTACAATAATGTAGACTGTATGCATTTTGGTGAATACCGCCTCCAATGATTTCAGGGTTTCTGCTATTTGAGTTAGGCATGGGCCTTCTGGCTCTCTCGCATGCTTGTAGCTAGGTACTGGTTTGGTCCCGTGACAAGTAACGTCATCATACGCTGCTGCTGGGAGTCTGTGGTCCATACCCATTGTAGTTGGTATTGGGTGCGGGGAGGAGAGGGCTGTTCGTAGCTCTAGCTCAACGAACGGAGCGAACTCTGGGTCCTCATTGTCCCCCTCCCACCGATAGGCATGCCTTGGTATAGGCCATACCATAGGTCTGTTTGTTGGAATCTCTCTTCCTTCATCATCCGTAGCCATTTCTGATGAGTCTGAGGAGACTACCGTCAGCACTTCACTATCGGAAGTCATGGGTTCGTCTCCCATGTGAGTGGCAATTCCCGAGTTACTGCACAATCGCGGACTGCCTCCGAGCAATCTGCACAGTGCTAATAGTCTTCTGGCTACAGAACCTTCGTTCGGAGAGGCTCCATGCGCATACGGAAGGTGAGGGGGTATCTAAGTAACAATGTGTGCGTGCTATGGTGATGGTGAAGTAAGGGTGTGGTAACATATGACATTCATTATTCCCTCAGAGGCAGATAAGGCAGAGGTTATTTGTGTGCGTATGGCTTGGAGGACAGCAAATATTGTTTATTTTCACATTACTTGGGGCGGACCTATGCTATGACATTCTTGCAGTCGGACCTGTCCCCTCCTCAGTTTGAGCCAAAGGGTTCAGGTTATGCCGATGACTGTGCGTGCATGGTATGGTGTATGTACCAGAATCTCTGCAAAAGCTGATACTTAGTGCCACAATTGTGATCCTACACCCCTATGAATACTGATTATACAGCAGTCAACGCAAAAGCGGCTTCGTATTTTGCTCGTAACTCAAGCTACCTTTCCATTCCTATATTCTGCTCTTGATAAAGCCGAGTTTTCGGCCGGCCACTAGCGTCCCACCTAGCTAAATAGCCAGGTCAAGGTCCTGATAGTCATCATGCAAACCAAAGAATATGGGATGCGCCTCCACGGCTGCCTGTGCTAAGGCGTTGGCTTCCTGTAACTCTTTGTTCAACACTTGCGCCGCCGTCACTTCCNTTCCTTTGAAGTTTGCATAGCAGCTTGCAACTGACTCTGGATTGTGGAAAGAGTGTGCTTCGACACTGCTTCTAACGAATTAGAGTGTCTCTCACTTAAAGAGGCTATTTGTCCGGCAGCCTTTCCTTTCGCCGTTCTTATTATTGGCATAGCCAGAGGTTTTGTTTGTCGTTCCATAGACGCTGTGCCATTCTTGAGCGTGATGATGGTGTTGAAAGGCGGCAGGCTGAGCACCTCCGCTTGGTGATGATTCAGGTGCCAGGCTAATCTCCTCAATTCGCCATGGGAGTTTGCCCCCATAGTGGCGCCCGTAATGTGGACTTTGTAGTACTCCTGCTTAAATGGGTAGAAATCAACGCCATCTACTCTCAGGTGGATGAGCTGTAGGACAGCCGGGAACATGTGAAGGGTGCCCCAATTTGGAGGGAAGTCTGATGAAGTGAGGTTCTTTGTCCGAGTGAAGAAATGTCTCACATATAGGGTATGTGTCCTCTTCCTCCCATTCGAGAAGGGCTTCCAAATCGTAGTAGGGGACATCATTGTGCTCCCAGTACTTCATCAAGTGGTTCAAGTTGATGTCCTCAGCTTTATTCGCTATTCGGACCTTGAGTACATTCACTTCCATGGCTGTCTTAGTGGGTATCAGTTATACTGCACGCGTCAGTCAAAACCGGGCAACCTCCGAGCAGCCTGGTAGGACCGTTCCACCACGAAAGGATATAGAGGATTCTCAAAATTGCCGTTTAGTTTGTATAGTCGAGTTCTCATTCACTTACCTTTGATGGGGAACTATAAGTTGAGTGTCTAGCTGATTTGCAAGTGTCTATGCCAGCTGAATGACAATTTGAGAACTGGGCTGTTCCTTTTGTTTGCTGTGTCGCCTGAGCCAAAAGTTAAGACAGTGGCCTTGGTGTTCAAATACTTACTGACATGTGCGGCTACCAGAGATGCTTATCTGCTGACTTGCCACATTGTGTGTCCCGATTATCACCACTTCGTTTTTTCTTTTCGGCTGGTTGCTGAGCAGGCTACGTTCTCACCAAACTAAATGGTGAGGGCAATGGTGCCTTCCTTTAAAAATTCGTGGTCGGGCAGGCTCTCAGGATCCTTAGGAGTCACTCTGCTGGTTCAGTTGGGCATTGAGAATAGCTTGGACTCTGTCTTTGACTTCAGCGAGGTCAGCTTTCACGTTTTCCAGTTCTTGAGAGGTGTCCGTCAGCTGCATGGCGCTCTGCAGGTGGACCCAAATTCTACNCACGTTTTCCAGTTCTTGAGAGGTGTCCGTCAGCTGCATGGCGCTCTGCAGGTGGACCCAAATTCTACCAAGCGTCAAATTTGCAGGCACTGGGTTCTTTCTTTCTGCCGTTGGGGCTGATCCTGGTTTCATAGAGGATGGAATGGCTCTTCTTACCATTGTTGACATCTCTGAGTCAAAGTGAATCTGTTCATTGATGACACCGGTGTTGAGAGTGTCTGCTTCGTGGTACGCCACGTGCCAGGCAACACGGTTCGTCTCTTCTGTGCTGCCACCACTGATGGTGGCACCGCTGGTATGCACCAGCATAGAGTGTTGCTGGAAAGGATAGTGCTTGAAGCCATTACAATATAGGCTGACTCGGTGCAAAATAGTGGGAATCAAGGATAATTTTCCCCATCCGAGGGGAAGGTCTGCTGCGTGGAGTTCGTTGTCAACTGCAAAGAAGTGCTTGCAATAAAGTTGTTCTAGCCCCTGCGCTGCGGGCCACACAAGAATAAACTCCAGCGTGTAATATGGCACGTCATTGTGGTAGCAGTATTTTACCAGATGACTCAGATTGATGTCGCCATCCCTGAGGGCATACACTGTGATCGCCTGTTCTAAATGGTCACTGGCTCCTGTTCCCTGTGAGTCTGTCAGGACGGGCTCTTGTTCCATGGCTGCGGTGGGACCTATTAGCAGCTCTCGTACTGCTAATCCGGGCCGCCTCCGAGCAACCTGGTAAAAAAGCAGATAGTGTTTGAGATTGCTGATGGGATCTGTAGTATATGTTATGAGTTAGTAAACTCTTGGCATTCTGTTACTATACAGCACTAATAAATATGGGCTTGTGAGACTCACGTCGCATTGTTATAATCTGGGGGTTTCAGAGCCAAACACAGCAGTGAGCTAATGTGAACATGTGACGGCAAGGGACACCATTTGCATGGTACGCTAATTGATGCATCTTTGCTGCATGGTTTTTCTCGATTGCATGACTCAGCCCCTATAGTAGGGGGCAAAGATAAGGAAAAAGGGAAAAATGAATGCAGTTCTTGGAATGGGCATCAACGTCCCTGACTTGTGCGTTTCTTGCAACTGACCCTCATAACTGGCAGTTTTCGATCAAGTTGCTTCAATTGAGTTTTTCACTCTTTCAACTCGAATCCATTCGCTATTTCTCCAGGCCTACCTGTATCTGTACTAGTAGGGCCTTAGCTACCTTAGCCGCTGGCCGCAGCTCATCAGGGATTTCTTCCTCCCTGTTGGACGAATTTGGTGCATAGAGCATGTCAGTAAGGTGCGCGATAGCATTTGTAATCTGATTGTGCTGTTGGGCTCTCTGCGTAGTCCATGCACCTCCTTGGCGGACTTCTTCACGTGGAGTGTCATCCTTCCCCATCTCCTTGGCTAATTAAGACCTGCATAATAGTAGGGCTAAATGTGCAATCTTGGCAAAGCTAAAGGAAGGCGGTGCGGTACTCGACCTCGAAGACTCTGCACTAGCATGCATTAGTTCTTGAACTGTGCAGATCGCTTCAGTCAACTTGGCGTCCACTGCAGCGACAGCGAGCTTACGCTGTGGTAATGCACTTTCAGCTCCCTGTCGTTGCTGCATGGCTGGAGGACACAGGCCACTAGGCTACTTGTTGACCAGCATATATTGACCAGCGGAGTAGTGCAGGTGATACTTGAGTTAAAAACTTAAGTAAGGTGTCACGGGAGGTGATTAAGTTATTATTGACCGCGACCTACTCTGCGTTGGATGCTATTGGGATCAGATATGCCAAGTTTACTGATAGGTGTACTGGGGTACGACTTATTCCTATTGCCAGTTCGGTAGTTACTGTGCAGTTCCATAATGCGAGGGTACAGCATATTGGAGCATTGCGTTATGCATTGCTTTCTTATAGAGGTTTCCCTACTGTGGTCTTGAGCCCATGTAGAGTCCGGCAGGTGCATGTCTGCTGATGGCGGCACGCAAAGGTTCACCTCGTCATGTTTGTGGAGTTTGAAACTAAGCAGCTAAGTTTTTGGGGAAGAGCTGCAGGTGCGCCAGTCGATTTTCCAAGCATGACTTATTTGCTATGCTATGTCAAGTCAATGGCTAAGCCGTTTCCTTCTTGGACTTCAAGGACACGAGCTTCAGGCGTGACTTGTTGTCGGTTCATTGCTTGGCTAATAGTCTCACTGGTCGCGATGTCGTGCTTGAGCTCTTTTCTGGAGGGATAGAAGGCTATGCGTAGCACAAAGACCTCAGGTCGTGGTCGTCGGAGCAATTCTTGAGCAAACTCTGCAATGAGTCCTGCTGTGCAATTCAATACCTCATCTTCTATGGCGAAGGAGAGGGTTCGGGTGCCAAATGAATCGCGATACACGATCCACAGCTGCTTGGCTTCCGGCGGCGCGGCAATATCGCAGAGAATTGCCAGCTCCTGCTCAATGACTCCTAGGTATCGCGNTGAATCGCGATACACGATCCACAGCTGCTTGGCTTCCGGCGGCGCGGCAATATCGCAGAGAATTGCCAGCTCCTGCTCAATGACTCCTAGGTATCGCGGTTCCCCATGCAAGGTCGAGGCCATGGGTGTAGACTGCTATACCCTTGGAAAGCAATATTTTATGCTTACAGGCTGTGGAGGGATAGCTTGATTCCTCCATTATGTCGCTTGCTCCATGGTATCCTCTACTTTAATGAGGAAGCAGTTGGTGATACTCACCATACGTCGCGGGCAGCCTCCGAGCAGCCTGCGGATTAGGGATCTCTATTATCACAATGGTTTACAATAGCTTGATTGAAATATTGCATGACTGCCACTGGGTTCTTCTTGGTTTGAGCTAAAAAGAGTGACCAGGCAGTAAGGGCGCATTTTTATATTCCTGGAATAGTACGAGAATCTGTGCTGCACCGGGTAATGTGTTTGAGTTTTGCACTCTTTTAAACAAGGATTAGGCACGCTCTTTACTTTTTATTCCTCCCAGGCAATACGCCTACTCTCGATGCTCTGCTCTATTCGCTCTGTACACTTATTTTTAGGCTATTGACTGACTTAGTCAAGGCTGTTCAGCATTTTGCTGTTTTCGGGCTCCATCAAGTATGATGTGGAAGACCTGGTGCTTGGCAGCCAGTAACCTCGATCTCCTGGACAAGCATGACGGCAGTGGATCGCTCTTGGTTCACTGTCATGGATGAAGTGCGCAAAACAGACAACCGCTGATTGGGCAGCCTGCGCAGCCCACTTTTCTTCATATTTACAGGGTTGCGGCGGACAATCAGATTGGATTAGCAGCCATAGGATGATCAAGCCGGCCGGCGTCAAGATGGTGCATCTTTTTGCAGAGCACTTTAAAGGAGGTTTCTTTTCGGCTTGTAATGTTCTTCTGCATACCGGGCAANGCATCTTTTTGCAGAGCACTTTAAAGGAGGTTTCTTTTCGGCTTGTAATGTTCTTCTGCATACCGGGCAAACATGGATTTTGCCTTGCTCTTCCACAGCCCCATTGCATGCCACACAAACCTTCTGTCGCCGGGCAGTCTGGTTGAGAATAAAGTCTCTCATGCCGGCTGCCCAAAGCGGCCAGTGCGGGTTAGCGGATAGACATCCTGATTCCCGTGAGTCTAGCACGTTGTGGGCAAGACGTTGCAATTCTGCACCATACTCATCATTTTGTGCCTCGTCGCTTCGACATTTGGCTAATTCCACTTGTAGTTCTAAAAGCTTGACGGCTGCACTCAAGTGGTTTCTACTTTTTTCTATTTCCTCTGTGTCTTCGAGGTAGTACCCAAGAGGGGTTTCTTGCCGAAGGTCGAGTAGGACAGTGATGCTCATGAGAGTATCATGGAGACTATCCAGGTGCGATTGCAGTAGTTCCCATCTATCCTGGGGGTATGCGGCGGAGTCGGTAGCCAGCTTCTCTCTCTAGGGCTCAGAATACCTGCCATGGGTAATTGCCCTATATATACTGAGCGTACAGGCAGAGCCGTTACGGGAGCAACGTCCGAGCAGCTTCCGGTTTTGGAGATCAAATGGCTGCGTTACTTAGTAACTGGCAAAAAGGATATTGCTTGCTTTATACATGCCTGAATGACTAAAGTGCTGAACAGGCAGGTGACCACTCACAGAACGGTTGCGTTCAAGCTCTTTTTATTTCGTCTGAGGTCCGCTCCAAGGCAGTTGTCAGGATGTGAGGCCTTCATGCCATCCCTGTCACCAGAGTGTTTTCAGTCAAAACTGCGGTGTAACTGACAGGGGGTTTTCCCATTACTTTACATTTTACTTGACCAGCCTGATTCGCTGCCTGATATTTAATATTGCTGTCTAATGTTCACCAAGCGCCTCCTCTATCCCGGTCATGGTAAGTACCTCAAAGGTCCCTGGCGTTGACAGCATCGAGGGAAGCAAACACTGAAGCATATCTAGGTTGCGTATCAGTTTGCAAATTTGATCATCCAATTCTCCTGGCATGGTACGATTGTAGTTTTGACAAGTCTCAGTGCAGGAAATCAGGAATGCTTTAACCTCATCCATCAATTCCAGTAACCGCTTCCTCATTTCAAGGATTGCTTGGCGCTCCCGAACTTTCACAACGGTATGGGTTTGCATTGGCGCACCCCATCTGCAGAGTGCGTCTAAGGTGGCTTCAGTTGCCCTCGGGCCTTGTTTTCCTCTTTTTGGCAGGGAATTTTTTGGCATAATTCGGTCTTATCTAATCAATCCGGGCAACCTCCGAGCAGCCTGGATAGGTATTGATATGGTTAACTTCTGCCTTGAGCCACCAACCGAGTAACATCAATCAAATCTTGCCGTCTGGGCTGTGGTTTCAATGTAACGCAATGAGAACTGATGCAGGATGTGTACTTGCTCGAGGCATCGCACACGCACTTTTTCGGTTGGCGCTTTTCCTGCCAAGAGAGTTCTTTTGATAAGCTATACATGTGACTACTACGGGGTATCTATGCTCATCCTGAGGTAGACTCTGCCCTGGCTATGAAGAGGCGACTACGTTCCACGATCGTCATCAGCGGCTTAGTCCTAACCCCCAGTACCCCAGGGGAGCTTTGGATCTCTGGCTCTGCACTGATTGCGGACGTGACTTTCGCCTTGGCGCAAGGGGCAGGTGCAAAGGGTAGGATCGCCAGTTCAGCATCAGGTTCCACTATTGGTTGGGTGGCCGCTTCACTCTCTGGGATCCCTCCCTGACTTCCTCGACTCGCTTGACTTGCTTGGTTCTGATCATGCCGCTGGAGTCTGCTGACAGATAGTGTAGGACTTGGTTGAAGGCGTTGGCTGGCCCCAATAAGTTGTATTTGTCGTCTTTCCACGATGGCATTCATATCGTCTCTCCGATCTCTTAGCTGCACCACTGCAGCTAAGATAGCTTGGGAGGCTGTCTTTAAGGCATCTTGTACTTCTGGGTAGAGGATACGTTCCTCACTTAAGAGCTGGAGTTCCGTATGAAGTTGTCCATGCAGATCCAGTAGCGCCCCAAGGTGGCTTGACAGGGTAGCCGCCCTTTGTGCAAGCGGTAGGTCTGGGGCTCGTTCCATTGCTCTGCTACAGGTGACTGCTGGTTGGCACTATAATGTTAGAGTCTTTTTTGGGTTGTGTAGATTCATCAGCTTAATGAGCAATTCGTTTTGAGTGGACTATTGGAATGAGTTTAAGTATATCATGGTATATTCAAGTGACGACCTTCAAACAGCCTTTCTTGAGCCAGGCCACACGAGTTGTATATGCCTAAGAATGTGCGCAGGAGAAGATTCACCTGCTTCTTTTGGTTAGGTTTTGCTTTCCGAGTGTACGCAAACAGTGCGGAAATTCCAAGTGTCGAGATGCCGAGGATTGGCGCCTCTCTTTTTTGGCCAAAGTTTGATGCTCATGTTCGATAGGCTTGGACATCGAATCTGATCTTTTCGATCAGGTGGCTACCAGACATCTCCTCTATACGTCAAGCATGACCTCACAGCTGCCCCTTTGAGCGATGTGTGTAAACTGTCCCAAGAGGAAATCAACTCCTGACTTGGATTTTTCGAGGTCTTTCTTAATGTCCTGTAGCGCTGCCTTCTGAGTATTGCTTTCAGGTGGCTCGATGGTGTTCAGCAACAGTTCCGCTCTCTGTATTGATTGCTGTAAAGCCGTCAAAGCATCAAACATCACTTTGGCAGCCCAAATATATGGACTGCTGAAGTCCCCTGTAGGAAGCGTGACTCTTTTTGGTGAAATTTGTTCGTCCATGGTGTCCAGGGTATGTGGCCCCTCCTGGTATCCTAGGTCACCGCAGGCCATAAACGGCATGGCCTCAAAGGATATAGTAGTGTTCGTGTTTTCAAAGGACGCAATTTTCCTCCGGCTATTGAACCATACTTCACTATTCAGCAGTCTTGCGAGCTTGCACCGAAGTCTTTTGTTGGCTCCGTACACTACTAAGCCTGACTCNAAGTTCATCTGGAAAGTATGCAAGTTCAGCCCATCCAGTCGGCACAATGGGTTTCGCTCCTTGCGTCATACTAGGGCTGTGAAGAATGTGGATAGTAGCCACTTGGTCACCTTGAGCTATTGGGAGGTGGAAGACTGTGACTGGGTTTCCGCCGACAACAATTTGTACTTGGTCAAGTTGATCCGGCTGTATTGTATCGTCACATGTGATGTGATCAACCTCCATGAGCCACTCGGGATTTTGCCTCTGCGTCACCGGGAATCCCGTTTCCATGGCTGGCAGATTTTAATACCCAGGCAGCCTCCGAGCTACCTAGTTAAACTACTTTAAATAACTACATGGCATGAGTTTCTTACTTTTTGCACATGGCATGAGTTTCTTTCTTTTTGCACATGGCAAAGATATTGGGTTTTCTATTAGTGTTTCGGAAGAGAACTCAGCAATTTGCTGGTTGGTTGACTATGCTGTTGACTATCCTGTTTCCTTGGCTGACAAGCTTGGATATCCAGGCAACCTCCGAGCAACCTGGTTGACCTACTTATAATGATTACCGTTCCTATTTTCTTACTTACGATATAAATTTCCATGGGAGGAAGAAAGCATTAATTGCTGTTGAAAAGGTCAAGGAAATTTCTACAACTTTTGCAACTCTTGCTAGGTGGTTGACTATGTCGATGTCGGGTAAGTAAAGGACTTAATGAGCCAAAGCTGCATAATTCCGTACATGACTCCATTTCAAGTCACTTCAGCAGGTAAAAAATTTCGCGTGTGAGACCCGTCTGTCATCGTGTATTTTAGTTGTATTATTATGGGTCATTAGGTTTCTCTGGCCATGTAGTAAGTTCAGCATTTTAGCTTGACCACAGTACCACACAGCTTACTTTGGGTCTTCAAAGCATGTCCACTTTTTTACCTTGTCGAGGTCAGGAGGCGGTGAATGAGCTGCGAACACATCCGGAATCTATACCTATACTCAGCTAATTCTCGAGGGGTTAACTGCTCTGAGGTCTCACTATAGAGCAGTGGATTGGCTCTCCCCTCTAGCAATAGCTGTACACATGCTTCACTATTGTGCTGTATAGCATAATGCAACGGCGCCTCTTCATACAGTTGATCAGTCAGATTCGGGTCAGCCCGGTGATTGAGTAACATGCGGATGCCATCGGGATACTCCATAGTTGTAGCTAAGATAAGGGGAGTGATGCCGCTGTCATCAATAAGGTTCACCTCTGCTCTGGCGTCAATCAAGACCTTTGTGAGCTGAGGGTAGGGGTTGTCCATGGTTGCCTGCCCATCATAGGTGAAGTCGCCAACGAGTGCTGCTTGAAGGAGGTTGTGTGTGGCCCCATCATCTGATGATATAAGGGGCCCTGGATGGATGCCTTCCCTAAGCATCTGAAGTACAAGTTCTTTGTGGTGATCAGCTAGGGCATGATGCNTTCCGCTCTTGTGGGTGCCCTGGCTGGAGACTCCACACATAGTACTCCTTCTTCTATGATATCTGGATAGTCTGAGATGTTTTCTTCATCGTGTAGGATATTGGCTTTGTGGAACAACTGGGTTCTAGTTGCGCACATGGTAGGATGTCTTTCCACTATCTTCTTCTTCAGGTCAGCAATGTTCAGATCTGCGCTCTCCTCTGCAGGTATGGTGGCCAACAGGTTGTGGGTGGTCGCCATGTATACTTGTAACACGTGCTGTCGCGCCATGGCTTCGGGTCAACTCTAGACGCGCCACCTCCGAGTGACGGTCTTGCATATAATGAGCAATGCAGAGCTGTGATAGGCGTAAATGGAAAATGCCTTGTTCTTCAGGGTAGGATTTTGGTTGCAGCGGGCATTTATTTCTTTCAAAAGGCAACTGATCATAGTCGAAGATATAGGAATGATGTTGCAGTCCACCTTCGTCCGTAAGGAAAAAGTTGATAATCTCCTTCACGATATCACTTGTAAGTTCTTGTGGTACCATGACCCATGGAACAGCTTCGTCAATATATGAACATATAACATTACACTGTTCCGTCTGTATTGAGACGTTATATATCTGGTACCATCTACTTCTACTTTGTGGATTATCGTCCTCCGATACAACACAACTTAATCTGGAGTCCGTGTTGGCTTCACAACGCACTGCATTCTTCCAATGGTCTTTCTGTGTCTCTTTAGTAAGGATAACACTTGGCTGTGCAGGCATTTGAAAAGGAGGCTGGAGATACTGCAAGATTCTGTTGTTATTGTAATGGTCATTAAAAGGATGTGGTAATTCTGGTAAACTGCGTTTTGGAACAGTAAATGCGACTACTCTGACCGCAGTGAGGACGTCTGCATCGGCTGCTTTCACTAAAAGTGTGCGGATTTCCTCCGCATTAAAATTGTCCTCGAGAAATTTGATGGCTGCCCGATCCACTGTATTTTCAGATTCGGTCCATGATCCTTCGTCTTCAACTTGAACTGGTTCTCTAAGTGTGTGACTGGCTTGGCCAATAATCACTTTCCACGTATCAGCCTTGCTCTCCGGTGTGATTTTGAGTTGTAAACACCCTTCGTGTCGTCCAAAGGGAATGCGTACATCAGTGGCCAGTAAACTGATTCTGAGCGCTTCAATCTCAGGACCTGACGTAAAGACAAAGAGGTGCTTTCTTTTCACTACGTAAAATGGAACTCCAATCACATTGAGAGCCGAGATGAGTGTTCGGAAGTTAAGATCCTCTATAGGTTGCAGATTGAAGACAGTGATTTCGCTATGTTTGTAAATGTGTTCACCAAGGGACGTAGTACCAGTGTCTAGATTGGGAAGGCTGCACAGTTTCCTTTGTAGCTCAAAATTAGTGTTGGATCTGTGGGCAATAGTAGTATCCCGTACTACACTTGATAGGTATTGTAGGGAGGAAAGGGCAGCTTTCCAGTTGTTGTGGTTAATCTGGATATGGTAACAAGCTCTGTCAGGCATTCCTGATTCTGTGTAGAAGGGAGTCTGATTGGACTGCTTAAGTGATAGGACTCCTGGTGATTGAGCAATCCTTTTAAATGGCCCTCTGGAGCTTTGACATGTTGGCACAGGGCGTTCCACGTCGATGTTTTATTTAAGCGTGGTTGGCTTCCCATTGAGGTTACTACTTCATCTCGATGCGGTACTGAGCCGGGCGTTGCCATTCAATTTTGGTTCACTTTTCATTTATCAGGGTGCCACGGAGGGCCATCGGTACTTCTTCATCCCAGACCTGTACTGAGCGCCGGGCGATTATCATTTCATTTTTATGTTACAGTTGCTTAGTTTGTTTCATTCAATTGACAACTGCGGGCCTTGTGCCAGCGTGCGCTAATTCCGAGCAAAAAAAATTAGTTCACTTTTCATTTATGTTTCATTCATTTGACCCAGTGACACAGGCCCACTTTGGCACAAGGCCTGTGTTACTGGGCAAAAGAATGAAACAAATGCAAGAAGTCAACCAAAAATGAAAGTTGCCCCGCTCTCAGTACCGCATCGAGACGAAAGTGACCCTCGTAGAAAGCCAAGATACGCTCAAAAGAAGCATCAATAAGAGGTAGGCATGTGCGCACCGAAACTAGATTGAAAGGCGGGTGTGTGGCAGAGACAGATGTCACCGAGTACGAATCAAATTGACTACTGGGGAGGCCCCTGATAGCGGTCTGGGTTCTGCGACCATTTTCAACTCCCATTTTGGGAGTCATTACTTCTCCAATTTTTGGAGCTAAATATTTTAA
>BGPT01001419.1:75071-112510 GCA_003297045.1 Symbiodinium sp. clade C Y103 | reverse complement strand
ATCCTGGCTTTCTGTTGGGCCCGAAAGGGCACTGCTGTTGTTACAGCTGCGCCCGTTTTTTGGCAAAATGATCACTGCAACAACCTCATTTTCGGGGTCGTAAACACCTTCGCTTTCTGGACCCCAAGAAANTGCTGTTGTTACAGCTGCGCCCGTTTTTTGGCAAAATGATCACTGCAACAACCTCATTTTCGGGGTCGTAAACACCTTCGCTTTCTGGACCCCAAGAAATGCTGCCCATCTGAGTGCTTAGTGCCCAAGAAATAGTTTCGTGCTTTGGAGGGATCACTCCACAATACTTTCCCTCTCTGTGCCAAACACAAGGACGATCGGCAAATCTAGTATTGTTTGCTTTCTTTGGCGCGACCGATCCGCTTTTGAAGTGGTTGCGGAAGAGGTTAAGCAATGTCCAAGTCCAAGCTCAAGCCTCCAACTGGTGTTAGACTCGGACTTTCCCATTGAGACTTGAGCTTCCGTGCGTCATTGCTCAAAAACTTAGAACAGCTGTCAGAAGCCAACAACCTTAGCAGCAGCGCGACTTCTCGCCAAAGTGTTCAGTTTGATGGCAAGGATCATCCCATGCAACGGTAGCACTAAAATGGACACTATGAGCCTCAGTACCGCAGGGTTGCTGCCTCAACATCATCCCTCAAACTTTCCTCCACAGATTTCAACGTGTCCTCCCCATGAGTCTGCTGCCGGAAGTTCACAAAAAGTTAGCCTCCTATTCCCGCATGAATGGAAAGAGGAACAAAATGCTAAAGACAGCCCCGAAGAACAATGAGAGCAAGGAGCTATCGCTCGCTAAATGTTGCCAATAACCAGGCCAGACCATTTACTGCCGCAACGTGAAGCTCGAAATTCTACCGCTCACAAGGACACCTGAGAAAGTGTTCCCCTTCCCACAGCCACAAGAGAATTCCTAAGCAAGCATTTAGGGGTATGACTTCCAGACATCAGTCATCGATGCACATAGTCGTCTTGTCGCCAAGGCAGCAAAGTCATTTGAAAATTGTAAGGATTTTTGCAGCTGAACGACTCTTGTTCCAAAAACCACCAATCGCTTGGTGTTGAAGACAGTATCCACTTGCATCACGGACTTCTTTTGCAAGAAGGCATTAAGACCACAACTGAATGCGCCAGAAAACTTGGCAGTCAGAGGCAGCTACGCCCACTTGCACAGACTGCTAGGGGCAGGAGTCAACTTTGCAGGTCCCCGTTTGCCTTATAAGGTCATTGAGTAATACCTATCCCTGTGCACAATCAAACTGACCTGAAAGCGCTTGTGTCATACAGCTAAGCCATTTGAAAATTGAAATCGGCATGTCGACTCATGCCGGAAGCAACCATATTTCGTCATTCCCAATCAGCAGTTCAGCATTGTGACTGAGACGCCATATATCCAAACTCTCCCTCCTCAGGGAGTGGGACTCAGGGGCGTCAACACTCAAGTGTACAGGCCACTTACCTAGGACTTTGCGGAAGCCGAGCGAATCCAACTCACCGAGCAAAAAGATGCGGGCTCTTGACCACTATAGAGACTTCCTTGCACCCATACGACGCTTGTAGCTCTCATGTTTTCGGTTCCGGCACACAGACGCATTGGACTGTAGTCCACAATTCCACAGCCTCCAGGCTATGGGGCATCTTTCACAGTTGTTTCAATTTCACTCCAGGGCAGGGGTCTGTTGATGCCATTATCAGTGGATTTAATTTGACACATCTGAGACATGGGTTGTTTCTGAAGAGCTGCCGTCAAGAGGCTTTCTCCCGCCACTTTGTAGCGGGAGACATGAGAGCCTGGAGTTTCGCGATACTTACGTACAAGACGTGGCATCTGCATTGCCTACGGGATTTTGCTGCGGCATGATGCCTTCTGCCTGCTTCTTCACCATACTTATATTATCCAAAGAACGTTATTTGATTAACTTTATACCGGTGCTACTTGTCTTGGTGCGGTACTGACCGGGTTTCAATTTTGTTTCATTTCTGTTTTAGCTTCATTCATTTTGATTAGTGACACAGGCCTTGTGTCAGAGTGCGCTGATTTCGAGCAAAAAATAATTTGGTGCATTTGAAACCCAAGGAAAACTATTGTAGTTTTTTGAGATTGTCTGGAACGGATGCCGTGGTCGTGCGCGAATGTAAGGATTGGCGCCAAGATACGGGCTGGAGAAGATGATGATGAGAAGGCGAAGAGAAAGATTTCAAAGACGCCCTGGATGAGGAGGTGGAAAGAGCGGAAGCACCCGCGGTGCATCTCGGCCCTCCAACAGAAGTGGAGGATGAAGTACCGTTTCCACCCACGCTTGGGCTGCACAGATCGAATCAGCTGTCTTAATATTGATGATGAAGCCAATGGATTGAAACTTGCTGAATAAAATTACCCCAGCCAAGAAATTAGTCACAACGGCTAGCCCCATTTTGGGTCCAAAATCTAGACCCCAAAATGGGCGCCCTACAGGGAATTTACTTTTAATTTTTCTTTCTTGGTCAATTTTGAGCCCCATTTTGGGGTCTTAATTTTGAATCCCAAAAAATTGGGGCTAGCCGTTGCATCTAATTTCTTGTTTTGAAGCCATTTACTCAGCAAATTCAATCCTCTGGATTCATTATGAATGTCAAGACGCCTGATTCGATCCTGGGCAGTCCAAGCTTGGGTGGAAACGTACGAGATGAAGAGGAGGAAGTCATTGAAGGTGGTATTGAAGGTGGTATTTTGCACAAATTATAACTTGGGTTTGCAGGGAAGCATGAGTTTTGCAGAGCGTTGAGAATGGGAAGGACAAGACCTGAAGTTTGGAAGTGCAGGTAGTGCCTCGAATTTGAAGGGCACACTGTGGGCATGGACGTGGTTTCCAGCGCTAGAACCCAGACAAAACGTTCCTATCCTGTGTGACAGGGGGATTGGAGAACGGGGTATCAGAGTCTAGAGCTACTAGACAACATGACCTTAGCACGTTTGGATGAAGTTCCATCAATGTTAGATCAGAAATTTTGGTGTTCCACAACTTGCAGTCATGGATCAGGGCCGAAAGTTTGCAAGTCGTTTTTCTAGAAAGCTCACAGAGCGCGGTTGTTTGGTGAAAGTGATCGGAGCTCGATCACCGTGGCAGCAAGGGCGCACAGAGCGCCACGGCGGCTTAGCCAAAGAGACTTTCGTCAAGGTTTTGGACGAAATTCTTCCAAGCAACAAGGATGAGTGGAAGACGTGCGTCTATGCCGTGGAGTCAACCAAAAACAGACTCTACAAGTTCACTGCTGCCCCCTGGAGCCTCAGGGGACTGTTTCCGGAAAAAAGACAAGTCGATGCTCGCTGTACCACAAAGTTGAACGGTTGAAGTCGATGGACTTCTGATTAGGAGGAACTCTTTGGTGGTGATCCTGTGACTTCCAAGCTGACAACAAAACGCGCGCGCGACCAGATTGGCGTGTGAAACTGTTTGGCAGTGGGAAGCGGCTCGCTCAAGAATCTCCCTGTACAGCGCCTAAGCGCAATGCTGGGCGTATGTTTTGGCCCTTTAGAGATGTTTGTTGTTTCTCTGAACTTCCGTTTTGCCTGTTTAGTGACAGAGACCGTGAGCCAGCATGCTTATATTCGCACTTTAAATCTTCTTTTAACTGAAAAGCTCAACACGAAGTGGCGGAATGAACAACCATGTCTATGCAAGAACAGTGAATGTGTTGTCGTGGTTCATGCAGATGATGTCATGCATTAGGGAAGCGCAAGATATCTGTGGAAGCGCAAGATACCGGAACCATTTTTTTAAAGAAGCTTGGTGAGCGCTACACGGTGAATTTCTCAGCGCTGGGAAGTTTGTCAGGTTGCCAAATGGTGCAAGGCAGCAGACGATCCCGTGTGATGATGGGAGAGAGATCCTGATCTATTGTTTGCTGTGAAACAGTTATCGCAATAGATGAGTGCTCCAGCTTCAGTGGCTTTGCATCGTTTGCGCAAAGTCATTGGGCATTTGAAACCACAGGTGACTATGCAATGGTTCTGAAGAAGCCTATTCCAGGGCATGAACGTTGCAAGTCCACGGATGAGAAAGTGTCGATCCTTGAAAGCTTTTCAGATGCTGACTGGAGTTCAAACATCAAGCGGTGTTCCTCAATGGACAGATGGAATATGGAAGCAATCGAATTCAGCAGGTGATCTCTTCCAGCTCTTGCGAGAGTAAACTTCAAGGTTTGGTATTTATGTTATTGTGTGATGGAATTTACATTCGACGTTGCTTTAAGTTTGTTCTGGGTGCATCAAGTGCTTATGTCCTTCTCACGACTGTTCGAGCGCGAGGCAGTTGGTGAACAGGCAAGGTACACGAAAACTCAAACATGTGGATGGCGAGATTCTTTGGATTTAGGAGCATGTTCGTCAGGGAAGTGTTCAAACCCGTCACGAATCTACAGTTTGGAACATTGCAGACCTTGGTACGGAAGCACTGGCAAAGCAGCGTGTTCTTTTGTTGCTCATGAGATTCGTGTTTGCTTTGCTGAAGGTTGGCCAAGATGAGTTCAATCAGCAATGGGCCAAGCATGGAGAAAGCAGATACTTGAGCAAGTTGGCAAAAACAGTTGGAAGAATAATCCTCGTCATGGGCCTTGAGCCTGGCGTGGTCGCTGGCATGGAAATTCCTGGAAGTGGTGAAGCTCAATGTGATGTGGGCGATTCACTGCATGAGACTGGTGGTAAACATTTCTGGGTATTTTTCTGGATGCTGGTATTGTTTTTGCTATGGCTTGGCTTGGTATCTGCTTTCGGGAAGTTTGTGCGACAGGTGATGGAAGAGTTTCGACAGCATGCATGCCAGGTGGCAGACCGAGACCGATGCTTGAAAATCAGCAAAAACGCAGTGAACAACATCGAACAAGTTGGAATGGCGCTCAGATGAAGGCCTCAGCCTTGGAAGGCTGGGTCGCTGGACTGGAAGGTCATTTTCAATGGTGAGTGACTATTCAGAGCGCATCATTGCTTGGTTGAGTTGGGTCGCTTCACCTGACTCACAGATTGGACCGGTGAAGAGCGTAGAGGGCTCTACGGCTCTACGCTACAAAAAGAACCAATTTGGTGGTGCGATGCTATGGGTTCGAATCATTATCTTCGATGTGCCCGCCGCAATTTCATGGGTGGCTACTGGACAACACACTGGAGGTGATGAACCAGTGGACAGTGAAGTGTCTGAGTCTGAATCTCCGACTCATGACCCACTAGTGGCTACAGCAGCGCCAGTCTCCTACGGAAGTGGCGCAGCAGCAAGTTGTAGCCAGAGACCAATTGGTGTTCAACGTATCATGGATGATTTCACCGCAATACTGAAATGAACACTGGGAAGTGAGCATTATCCAGATGTCTCCATCATCCATCGCCTCATGATGGATTTACTTGACTTGACGCACCAGAATGGATCGAGACGCAATAAATTCTTGGCCCTTTTGATTGACCGATTTTCTCAGATGAGCAACCATGCTAGAAGAGTTAAACGAGGTGACTTGGCAAATGTCTATGATGCCTACGTTCATTCCTGGCAAGGAATTGTAAAGGGCTGAAAGTTGCTTGGCGAGCCAACGCTCCACCAACCAAAGAAAAAGTACGAAAATAGGCGAGCAGCACTTAGCTCTTGGATTCATGTGCAGTTCAGTTGAGATTTGCAAGGGCGAAGCGGACAAAACGAGAAGCGTCACGTTCCACTTGCACTGGCATGTAATAGCATGTCAACTGTGTGTTCCACAGGCGCTTGGCTTGGGAAAGGATTTGCAGCCGCTACGCAAAAAAGGAAACTCCACAATGTAGCATCAAGAGCGTGGGAGGAATTGCAACTTCTTAGGAATTATATACGAGTGTTAAAAACACCGGCAAGAAAAGAAAACAATGACACATTCGTAGCCACCACCTCCCGACCCGAACCCCCGAAACCCTCCTGCAACGTCCTATGCCCAACCTGACCCCACCCCGTCCCCGCCCAAAGAGAGCTCACGTGACAGGCGTGGAGGAATATGCGCATGAGAGCGCCTGGGCAAGCAAAGAAGAGCGCCCAGAAATATGTCGCAACGCACCACTGGGGCCAAAAACAGAAATATAGAGGAATTGAAAATAAAAAATGACATCAACCGAGTAAAATCAGAACAAACACTACACTGATCACACGCATTACAAGATGCGCAAGAATGCTCACCGCATGCAGGCCCTTCATCATGGGAACGCATGGTTCGGAAAGGACAAATTAGTTTGCCATCTCTGAAGTTTCAAAAAATCGCTCCACCGTTCAATGCTGGAATTTGCAAACCATAAAATCGTTACATCATGCTCCTCCATCACCACTTCATTGTTTTTCCAAAAAAATTCTGCATTTTCCGAAAATTGTTGCAATTTTACATGGTTTTGTTCAACAAAATCAAAGGTACCGTGTCTGTGGCGCGTGCTCAGTCCAGCTGCAAGCAGAGGAACTTGCAGCTCAACGTGATGTAGAAAATAGCAACCACCCGTAGTGGAAGCGGGGCTAAACCAGTTTCTGGCAAAAAACAACCTGCCTGACCTAGCTGCGAAATTGGACATCTCGGGCAAATTAACATCAAACGCCGATGTTTTCGCTTATGAAATTTTGGATTTTGAAGTCAAATGTCAATCCAACAAAATCATGTTGTATTGTTTCTTGATTTTGGCGTGGAAATTCTATAAAATTTCATTTGTTTTTGTTTTTCCTCACATTTTTGTTGAATTCATTGTTTTTTGGTACTATTTTGCTGAAACATCAGAAATGAGTCGTTTCAAGATCTTAATGTTACACAATGCCAGACGAAAAAAATGGTAAAGGTTGTGTATTTCTGTCCCGTTAATGTGTGCAATGATGGAGGTGTACGATCTGCGGCCTCTTAAGGTGTCGGAAAAAACACGATGTGAACTCGTATTTGTACGATCACATAGCCAAATTTATGGCCCAAACCAGTTGCCAATCCAGTGGAGTATGTTCATTGCGCAGTTGAAACAAGTGCCAAATTTCAAGTAGAGTTGACAGTCAGTTGTATCAATATCAAACTAGGATGTATTTTTTTACCCGATCACACCTGTATCAACATTTTTCTTGGAGTGTTGTTTCCCTTTTTCGCAAGAAAAACAATCTATTAGTTCCAATTCCAACGAACACATTTTGTTTTTGAAGAGTAATATGTACAATGATGGCTAAATCATGCCCAAAACTCAGGAAATCAGGCTTGCAAACCAAGAGTAGTATTGTGTGGCAAGATCTCACCGTGCAAAATGTTGGTTTCATGATGCACAGTTTCATCAATTTTCACTGCTTGACCGACCAAATGGATATGATCTGTGTTGTGCCCATGTGTGTGATGCAAAAATTGTGAGTCCATCATCCTGCTTTTCTTGCCCCGAGGTTTTGAAGTCGCCGCAGACCTTTTATCCAAATGTGATCAGCCAAGGCCACGTGTCTGCGAATGGCACCAAATTTCTTATTCAACAAAATGTTTTGTTTCACAAAAAAACAAAACGGAAACTTTACCAACACAATATTATCGAAAATGGTGCGACACTTGATGAAATTTTGAATCCAGGAGCTGCCAAGAATAAATATATTCATATTCATATTCATATTCATATTCATATTCATATTCATATCCATATTTATATTTATGATATTTGCTTGGTCTTGTTTCCTTGGTTGAGACACCAGGTTGGAGTGTGCTGGCGTGTGGTGGCTCAGTGGAGCTGGCAGAGCTGGCGACGATGTCAGGGTTTTCTGGTACGGTTTCAGGTGGCAAATTGGCCTTGGAGTGGCGACAAAACGCAATGCCACTCGTGTGTTGCTCAGAATCTGACATCGGTAGATGTTGCAGTTGGTTGCAGATACCACATTCATGTCGGTTTTGGTTGAAATTGACAGGACAATTCTGGGGTGACCATGGATGATCTACATTCGTTTTTGAACATGATTTTCCATTCGAACGATCCAAACATTATGAACGCCGTATGAAACCATTCAAGCAACGTCTACAATTCCATGTCTGCCGCTGTAGGGGCAACGCGTTTGTGGCCTGGGAGTCGACATGTTGTGGCGAGGACGGGATTACATTTTTGATTGTTGGGGGGGTTGATGTGATCCAACCGTTAGGGGATTTATTTCAGCGTTAAGACGTAGAAAGGATGATGTTTACTCACAATTTACAACCGTCGGTTCAGTACAAATTTGTAGGTTCTTCTTTGGGTTTTTGGTGTCACTTCTGCTGCCCGACCAATTGGTGTTTGGGTTTGGTTTTGTCCAACCTGGGTTTCGGCAGGTTTTCGTTTCTATTTTGATCTGAAATGATGTCATTGGTTTTCTTGCAACAAAACTGGATACAATGACCTAGAAAGTCGACAGGAGATTGCGAAAAAGAATGCAGACTGCTTCGAGCTGCCGGAATGTGAAGCATCACCCAGAGAGGCTCCTGGGATCTGGGAAAACTTGCTATGAAGAGTCATATTGAGCTGCTGCAGAAATTGCTGTGAGGCTGGTCTGCTGTTAGTGGTGGCTGTTCCTGTGGTGCTGGCAGGCCCGGGGAACAAAATTTAGTGCAACAGGATCACCTGCGCCTGCGCCAAATGTCAGGCATTCTGCTTCTGGTGCGGTGTTTGTGCCAGCGTCAAGTTGGTGTCCCAGTGTCCTAGCTTCATCTTCAAAGATCTGCAAAGTTGTCAGAGTGGTAGCTGTTGGTAGCTGCTGATACCAAGGTCGGCAGCAGAGAGCTGCAGGAGTCACATGAAATGGAGATGGCTGCGACACAGGCCTGAAACCTGCGTGGAAGCCATTTGAGAATGGGAAATTGGAAGGCATTTTGCTATCTCCAAACTTCCAATACAAACTATGGTGGCTATGGTGGCTGTGCAGGAGAAGGGCGAAGGTCTGCCAGGTGCGACCCTGGTGACCCGAGTGGAGTGATTCAAACGCTTGAACGTCGGGTGATTTACTGGTGCTTTTACTTTTTTACAGTACGTATATCTTTAAATATGTCTTCTTTGGTTTTAGTTAGCTTATCACTATGATGTTGGATGGTAAAATTGGTTCATATCCTGCATACACCATGTTTTTGAGTTGGAACATACGTAAGCAAACACCAAAGCTGATGGCGATCCCCGAGTCGCCCCCCCCCCGATCAGATCTCCCTCGATGCTAGGTGCTCCTCCTGCGCATTGGGGTGGGGTTGTGCTCCCAGCTGTCCCAGCTGACTGAGTTGATCGTCACGGGAATGTCCTATCTGATACTCGTCAAGTTGACAAAATCATAATCAACACATATCAACACACACACACATATTATGTATATATCAACATCAAGTCAGCCATGATTATGCCATGACTGCGATGATCAAGTTCAACTGAGCCATCAATCCACCGAGGGCTTAGCCTTGGGCCCACGAGCCGCTGGAGTCGAGAAAAAGGCGGGGCTGATGGAGATCACGACAAGACTCCTTAAGATTCCTGTGTATTTCCCTGCGTGATTCAAAGTTGATCAATTGATGGGTATGCAAATTATGCACTAAAGCTCAGATAAACAATCAGTTTTCCAATCAGTTTTTCTACAGTCTCCAACCGTCGACATACCATGAAGCCAGGCTCCTCCAGAGCCTCCGGAGCGTCTGGTGCCTCCCGTGAGCCCGAAACCGCGGAAGTCCGAAAAGCGAAAGTCGGAAAGGCGACAGTCCGTTGAGTCAACGACATGGGGAAATCATGAAAAATCCTCAAACAATAGAGGTCACTGTAGTAAAGCATGTACTCAGGATACATTTCTAAAATAAAACTCAGGGAATGTTGTGGTTTATGCCAATTGTCAGGCTTTCTTTGCTTACCAAGATCCTCTGATCAACCTGGAACAGCCTCCGCCAGGGTGACCTTCCGGACACAGGAGCGATGGGTTCTTTAGCCATTTTGAGAGGGAACATGATGATCAACCATGGAACAATGGATGTAGTTCATCAATTTTTGATATCACATCTTCAAATTGGGGATTCACAGCATCCCTCACAATTCTCCAGCCACAAACTGGATGATTTACTGGGAAAACAGATCAAATTCGTGAGTCCATTGGTATCTTTTTCAAACCCATGGTCAGATGATGCAGGCCGGTTGTTTTCAGACCTGGAAATGAGGATCTCTGGTTCCTTTCAACCGCAGCTTTGCACCTCCGCAAAGGACTCAGTGATGGAGTTCCCAACGCCATCCACTTCTTCTCAGGAGCCAGATGGGATGCAGCAAATGTGACAGGACGGTGATCCTTTCTTCCAACGGATGAAGTGGCTCATCACTGACCGAACAGGGCTTTTGGGATTGAAAGGTGAAGTGAATCTCCGGCCATTGCGCAACTCCACCTGTACGAGTCATTTTCATCCATGGGCCCGTTTCAGGATAAAAAGATCATTCATCTGATCTTTTTTTTGATCTATTTTGATCCTTTCCTGTTCCGATTTCTTTGAATTTCCACTGAGAATGGCCAGGAAGCACCTTCCTTTACCTCAGCCGCACCTGCAGCTGCACCAGCTGCACCAGCTGCAGCAGCTGCAGCAGCTGCAGCAGCACCAGCTGCGCCTGCTAAGGTCCAGTGGTGTTCCTGGTAATTTTTAAGATGCTCCGAAACACATTCAGACTGCTGCCAATTGTTCGCCATTCGGCTTTGTTTTGTCAGTCCAAGGTGCAAGTAGATCTTTCGTGCTTTCTTTGTCTCATTTTTTCAGTGGTTTCAAAATGTTTCAATCTGTTTCCGATAATCAACCGCCTTATCCGGCCCTCACGACCTCTTCCCTGCACCCTTAGTAGCAGCTGTTGTCAGGAATCCGTGGTGGTGCCAAAGGCGGATGCAGTGCAGATTTTGGCAGTGGAAACAACATGGAAATTGGTCATACTGATGTGATATTGATGTGATTTCTCTGATTTTTCCCCAGTCTTTGCGGCCGGAAGCTGTAGCCGATAGGCTTTGAGTAGAGAAATGGAAGTTGATGGCATGGAACTTGCAAGTACAGTCAGATATGTGTGCACTTGGAGAGGTGCATCTCAGATTTTAATTGCTTTTTCAATCACGCAACTACCCTGCGAGAGTGGCTGGAGCAAATTCAAAAATTGGTAGCCCAAGGTTGTTTTTTTCCTGGCTGAAGGAGATTCAATCTGTTTGACCATAGATCAACGACTTGATGGGTAGCCATGGCTGTGCCGAGCCATGAGCTTCATCCCATCTTTCTGCTGGACACTTTCGATACGGAGACGACAACTCCATGTCCAAACAGGTACGACTTGGTACGACGCGGTACGACTCGGTACGATCCAAGCTGCGAGGCTTTTGTGTCGGGACACACAAGACATGGACCAGTGACATGGATGAAAGGATCCGCACTGCCTGGGACAGCTGGGACAGGTACAAGATCAACACATTCTCAGCCACGTTCTTCTCGATTTTCGTTAACACATTGATGCTCGGCAGCGCTACTTGAGACCTTGAGACCTTGAGACCTTGATCCGGTTTAGCAACACTAAGATCCCATGCCAGTCACAGATACAGGCTGTAGAACTAGGTGGTTGACCCATGTTGACCCCAAGTGGTAGCCCCGGTAGCCTGGATGTTGGTCTCCAATCACCACATTTCTCCATGAAACGTCCCATAACAGTGGCCCGATGGGCATGCCAGGAACTTCGGTTGGGTGAATGGCTTTAGTTCTCGCTACACTGCAAATGAAGGAATGGCAGAATCAGTTAAGCAAATATTCACAAACAACATAGTTCTCCTGTCATACTATTCTATTATACTCAGTAATAAGCTCCAAAAATCAAAGACATGTTTTTCTTGTATTTTTGCAAACTATCTAAGATGGATCCCCGAGGACATTGTCGTCCTCCTTGCTGCTGCTGGCTGCTGCTCTGCGCACCCGGAGGGGGCGCCGGCTCCTAGCGCCGCGCTTGAAGGAGTTGGGACCGTTGCGACGACCGTTGGGGCCATGGAGTGAAACCATTTTTCCAGTTTTGGGTCATTGATGAACATGAATTTCACTGAATTGGCCCCAAATTGGGATCAACTTGATGTTAATCACTCCCCGATTTTCAGACATACCCCACATGCCAACGGACGGTTTCAGGGCTGAAACTTTGATGAACCTTTATTGATTTTTTTGGGTTATTGAAGCATCATTTCATTGTGGTCAGTCACTTTGACCCAAGAGTGGCGCCTCTGGCAGGAAGGAGAGATTTTGGATTTCCCGTTTGGATGGATGAAGTGGCTCGGACGGGGACGTGCTCGGAGGCTATGGGATGCTTCAGTCACAGCTGTCACTGGTGCCTCAAAAGGCGCATTGGGACTAGGCCTTACCACAAAAAGGGAAGGCCAGTCGGCCAGTCGGCTAGGCTATTGATGTCAGAAAATGAACAGCTGGAGTCCCAAATCTGCAGAGTTTGAACCCCCTGACCAAGGTTGGCTTTGTCGAAACAACATGTCCTTCTTGATGAAGTAGGAGTCGTGTGTGGGAAGTGGGACTGGAGACTTTGGCCAGCTAGGACATGCTAGGACACTGTAGACCTATTTCAATGTGACAATTTCTTGCACGGTGAAACTGTTCCAATGCTGAAAGTCCAGAACTTTTCAAGGAACACATGTACGTAGTTCGTTTGGAGCATTCCGCACTGCCTGTCAAGGGAAGAGAGGCTGGCAGCACATGATTCCTGTGTTGTGGACACGGCTCTTGGAAGTTCTTCGATATTGAGTAGGAAACACAAACGGCCGTCCTGTTCCTCGTTTGAGACGGCTGGATGCAGGACTTGATGCCATGGTTGTGATCCGATATTTGGACGTGGGTTTCAAATTCTGCTTGGTGGGCACTCTATTGAGCATAGTGCCTCGGTATGCCTCGGGCTTGGGAGGTGGCTTTCAGACCAGACCTTCAGCCCGCGGTGTCGCCGCCTCCCATGGCTGCAGGTTCTAGTGCCTATGTATGCGTCTGCAGACAACAACGAGAATCTGGGCAAGTTCACCCGATTCAGTCTGTCCAACATCGACAAGGAGAAGGGGTGCCATGGCAGAAACAGGGCCCTGTAATGCTCTGTATGTGCATTCCCCAGGAATGGCGGTATATCCCACAGATATGCCCTGAAAAATAAAAAAAATTGACCCAAAGAACCCGGTGAGTTTCCGAGAGCCAAGGCATTGGAGGTTCGGGATTGTGGTGGCCTGTTCCTACTTCCTCAATGTGGCTTGGCTGTGCTGACTTGACTCTCGGTTGCTTTTTTAGCCTGAGGCTGATACCTACCACCAGGACTGGGAATGAAGGTCACCCTGGTAGCAAGCGAGACGTTTTGTGGCGCTCAGGCTGCGTTTGTCCACTTCATGGTGGGGGAATGGCAGAACTTCATGAACTTTCGCAGGAAGCAGTTCAAACACGCAGTACGGGGTGCCTTGGTGATGCAGTTGAGTCGACAGATGAAAATCAAAATACATTGACTATCATTGACTACTTTCTACGACTTTGACCAAGAAGCCAAAGCAGGGGTGCAGTGAAGGCACCCAAACTTGCAGAAGTACATGAACGTAGAAGTTGGCCACAAAGTCTGGACCAAAGAGGTTGGATATGTTGGACACTTCAAAATTTAGGCCTCAGAATTCAGAGTTTGCAGTGCAGGTTCATTGGGCCCTGGAGCGGCTCAAGCGATCCGATCCATCCTGGTGGAAAACATGCCCAAGGACATGGAAAATCAGAATGGAAGTCAGCAGACAATGAGCTGAACGATGTACTTGTAAGAGAATTGCTGCAAACGGCTTAACTAAGACTTTGGTTTGTGGGAACCACACTTGCTCTGTTTCCGAGTATTGTTCAGTGCACTCTCCACTTTTTTTCGGTACTTGTGCAAAGCAATCAAAGTTGAGCTCAAAGACACAAGAGCCCTAAGTTTTTTTAGCTGCTTGCCATCCAAGAATTCACCAGCAATGCAATCTGATACTCAGCACCCAAGGGACGGCGATTGCAAAAAGGAACCATGGGAGGGGCCCACAAACCTTCATGAATTTGTGAAGGAGATGCGCTCCGCGCAGCAGCTCTTTGAGTACTTCGAAAAACAGTTTGGGGAAGGCGTTGGGTGTTTGAGAGATGCAAGTTGATGCAAACGACTCCAAGAAATCTGAACTACTTGTCGAATTTGATTCCAGATTCTAGTGTGTACTTTTTGTGTTTGTTTTTTTTTTGAGTACATGTGGGAACTGTTGAACCGCACTGACTGGCACAAATCGGACTGTATAACCTTGACTGGCTGGAAAGGCGCCGTCCACTCGGCTGTGCTTCAGAGTGTGTCCTTGCTGCAGTTGGCTGGCCATGTCTTGGGAATGCTTTGGTGTCAATGCTGTGATTTGCGATTCAGTTGCGAAACCAAGCTGATTCCTTTACCTGTGGAGGGTTGATTGTTTCTTATTGATTCAGTCCTGTTTCTTTTCCTTCAGACCATTGTCGATTGACTGTGCTGATCTTTCTTAGCACTTCAGCTTCAATGAGGATACGCGAGCACTCCATGAAATCGATGCCTTCTGCAAATGCTGCTGTTGTTCCAATTGGGCTTCTTCTGACAGGCGCTGCAACGACAATATGTTTCTCTAATCCAATCTGACACCAGCACGGAACCCACAGCAAAAAAAGGTTCGCATGATCAATCAGCAGTTCTGGCAGATGACCAGCACGGGAGGCGCACACAGATGCGTCAAGCAGTCAGAGCGGATGTGGCAACGGGTGGCTCGGTGAGGGGAAAAATGCAGGTGGTAGCATTTGGCAAGACATTTTGGGATGAATCAGGATTGTCATTTCAACCATTTAGCAAAGAGCAAAATAAGGATGGGGATGGGTGGCTGTGGGTGCTATGGGAATAGGTCAATACCCATGGAACCACCTGAATTGGTGGGGATGAACACCCAGCCATTCCAGCTGTCTGATATTGGCGAGGTCCCTACAAAGATGAGAGAATAGACCGCCATGAAAATTGGAAGGATTCATTGTCCTATCGTCTTGGGGACACCTGTAGTTCCCTTCTCAACTGGAACTGTATCATGAACTATCACTGTTTGGGAACCTCCGCCACCAGAGTTTATTAGTTTCGGGTACGAGGGTGAAGTGACTTGAAGTGACCGAGACCGATGGGGATGGGAATAGGGTGATGTACCAACATGGAGAAAAGACAGTACACAACTGAAGTGAGGAGAGCAATTGAGTACCCAATGGTATACGCAGTGTCGATTGTTCCCAAGACCGCAAACTTTGTCCCATGCCTGGAAAAGGCGCGTTTGATTCGCACTTATAGCCTTATAGCTCCTGGTTGATAGGGGTCCAACCCTACCCAACAGTCGAAATTGTTTCGATGGCGGGCAAGTTTAAAGGTCTTTTTGGAAAATATGGCTAGCCACGAGTTTTCTTTCGTACATTGGGAGTTTCAAGGGGTCCAACATGTTTCTGCCAGAGCAACTGCAAAGAACCACGCGACCATCAGCTCCACGAAGGAATTGAGTTGAGCACAATCAACACTATCAGGAGCTCATCATCGGCGACTTTGAGAGATGGGTCGGTTTCTGGGTGCCAGGCTAGTCAAGTGGGCCCTCTGATTCTCCATAGACTGGGTCTCACCGGCTTGACCTCCTTTCGCTTACTAAAAAAAACCTGTGAGGGATTACGTGAAAGTTAGTTTTGAGCCCGGGATAACAAGTTAAGTCAATGCAGGAGAACAAGAAGAACGACCTGTGCGGTGGATGAATCATCGCTGCTTGCTGGAATCAACGTGCCGGTAGCTGCCCGCGAGTTTTCACTGACCCATGGCAGCACGCGGTGGGTGCGGAGGGGGAATAGTGATGGACCGTACTGTAATTTACAAGACTTCACAAATCGGGGACCGTAATCCTAATCAACTCCGATCGGAACCCCCCGTGTTTATCTGGCTCTGCGGCCCATGATGGTAGATGCGGCAGGTGAACACCTCATTCTGACCGGGGGATCTCCAAAACCCCCAGTTCACCCATTTCAGAATAGTTTTATTCTTCAAAGGGTTGAAATTTGAAATATTAGCAGACAACTACTAACCTCCAAAAAACGACCACAGCTTCGTGAAGATGGTCTCCATTTTTTGTTGGTGTGATATCCCGGATATCCTCATTTTGAGAGCCGATGTTCACCAGGAAGGTCAAGGGCTACACTGCGTCCCTGGCGAACACAGTGTCAAAGGCCCTGCCCGCATCCGAGCTTGTCCCTTTGCTGCACTGGCTGCGGGACTGGAGAAGTGGAACATCCTGGAGATTGGAACCTGAGGCATTTTCCAACTTTGGGTGAGCCCAGGATCTGCGGTGATATGATGAATATAAAGCTGGATAATCATGTCGGCAGATCATTTAGCTGGCATATTTTTTTAAAAGCCCTCGGCTGCAACGCTCCGAGGCCGTGCATGGAAATCCAGCTGTTCATGTCTGTTCATCCATTATATCATCATCCATTCTCCAGTTGCAGTTTTTTATCCCAGTTGAGCATGTTCCTGTCACAGTTGAGAATGTTTCAGGGGTCCTTGGATGGTGAGGTGAAACCCACCTCCTGTTCCACCGGGTTTGTGACCTTTCAGACGGTGCAAACGCGCACCTCGGCATGTCACCAGGGCGATGGCCACGTCTCCGTTGTGAGAATCAAACATGGTTCTTGATGTTTTTAAACCATGTTTTCATCCCAGGTTAAAAATGCAAACACAGGATGCAACCACCGCCATTTTTCTCCGTCTAACACAACTTTTCCCAACGCTTTGGCGAGACATCGCAGGTGTCATGGCCGAGCAGGTCCTGCTGTCGCACTCCTCGGGTTGGCTCATTCGCCCGGCTCCAGAGTCCCGAGACCTGGAGCCTTGGCTGCGATGGGTTGGGAGGTCCCAGCAGTCTCCCCCAGCGGAACCCGCCAGGTTTTCCGAGATCGGTGAATCGTTTCGTTGGGTTTTTTTCGTTTGTGAATTTTGGCAATTTCTGAGGTTTATCGGGAGTTTTCTCATGTTTTCTCTATAGCTTTGCTGCAGGTTTGGTCGAATGCATCGACACCTTGGAAGCTCCTCTACCCCAGAAACATTGTCGCACAGGTGAGGGATGATATTCATTTGCGAGCTTGTGCATCAGCAAAGGGACTACAACAGAGCCCTTGCTTTGTGCTTTCATATAATTTGCATGTCGACTTTGCTGATTTTGTCGAAGCGCTTTATTGGATTTTCTTTTATTGCCAGTGTGGCTGGCATCATGTCCATAGTTGAAATGCTAGATTGATTAGTTGTCATGCAGCAAGTACACCAGATGGAATAGCCTACTGTTCGAGGAGACAAAGAAACACAATCGATCTACAGAGTAATTCACCACGACAACTTCTTCCGATGTGATCCTGATAGTTTTGCAGTTTCCCCACCATTGATCAATCACCGAACGGACTTTGTGTCGCATGTGTAGCTTACTTGCGGAGGAACTTCACTGCCCTGGACCTCCCTCAAAGCCCAGCATGCATAAACCTACCGAAGCAGTCGGAGAAGCCCAGTGATGGCTGCTTCTTAGGGATGATGATGGATGATGCTTCCCACGTGGAGGTTCAAATCTAAAGAAGACGGGGGGGTTGTACTGAATTTAGCTATATATATTGTCCCAATATGTCCCAATTCCATTTGTTGAAGTCTCATTGACCAACCAAGTGATTGTGTCCATGCAACTCGCTTTCGCCAGTGTATCTGCATCGTGGGGGTGCTCTTTTGGTCGGTGCCAGTGACTCGACGGAAACCTTTGAGAACAGGTGAATGTTGCCAGGAATATGTCTTGCTTGTTGTAGAGAAAGGAACAATGACCAGTTCTATAAAGGGCAAGCCTTTCCTGGGAGATGATGTCTTCAAGTAATTTCTTTCCCTTTGCACTTAGAGAGGTGCAATGTCTGAAACACTCCGGAACTGGTGGTTTGATTTGTGTGTTTTGGGATGTGATATTCCCGTTCGAAAAACATCAAAGCATGGAAGTCTCCATTCACTAAGCGAAGCGCTGAAGGTGACCTCGATTCAACTCTGGTCCAATGTGGAATCCATGCGAAGGTTCTTGCCCCGACTGTTCGAATTCAGCCACTTGGCACTCGACTTTGCCACGGTACTACAGAAACAATTTGAGTTTTGCCCACAGGAGCAGCAGATGGATCAAGATGTTGCAGTGAAAATTGGGACCGCTTTGATGGATGATGCTTGCATTATCAGCTGATGAAGTTATCAGACATGATTTCCTGGCTCCTTTCAGTTGGACTGCCAGCGGTGGATGTCACCTGAGGTCAAACTTCATGCAAGCTGTGCAGCACTTTCTTGGTGTGGGCACTCAGAACTGCGATGTCTTGACATCTCTATGCCCGGCATGAAACGTATTTGTACAATGGGTTTGGGGTCAAAATCATCCGAAATTGGTCGTCTTTTTTAAGGGGAAACCAAAGGTTAGGGGGCTCCTACTTCAGGAAACACCCATGTACTATAACATACTTATGACTATAACAATAACTATAACTATATTTGTTAGTAACTGTTAGGAACAGCGACAAAATTGTGGATTGGTGGTTGGCAGACGTCTTTGACAGTTGATTTTCCTACACTTTATTGATCCCATGACGCAGGGCCGTTCGGGATGTGTGTTGGCTGGTTCAATCTTCAATTGGATTGCTTGTTTCCACAGTCCTTGTTTCATCAATTCTGGATACACCTTGCCCAGCATTTTTGATTTCCATCCAAACGGCGTCGGTGGTATCCCCATGATCTCCCGTTTGATATCCCGTTGTATGCCAGCACCTGGACGAGGTAAAGTATGTCCCGGTGCTGGCTCTGATTCTGCTGCTGGCTTTGCTGCCCTTGGTCTTTGAAGGGATCGCGAGGAGGCCGTGGTCCCGCCTCGATGTGAACGATGGTTGGAAGGGGTTGGAAGGTTAAAAAAAGTGTTCAAACATGTTCAAACAACTCTTGGGATTGAGATGTCTTGGCAGGTTGATCTTGAAGTTTTTAAGAACAGACTTGAAGTCGAGAGCACTGTGTCATTCGGGTGCGCTCGGTTGGCAAGATGATCCCTTTCCTGTGTGTTGCAGGTATGAACGCCACAAGGTGAAGTCAGACATTCAAAGAATTGTGCTGTACCGCTGCTTGGTTGCAAAGCTACTTGTTGAGCTCCAAAGTTTACAGGCCTCCAATCTTGCCCCATAGGTGAGCAAACGTCTCTGCTGCAAATGGAATGCATCTGAGGCTACATGGGCTATTTGCTTGCCACTCTTTACGCCACTTGGCAAAGATGTTGGCTCTTAAGTGCTTTCAGCAGTAAAACTGAGGTGAACTGAGTAAGTAAAGAAGTTGGGAGTGCTCATATATCTTTCCAAAGCTTTCTGAGGTCGCCGTGGTGTCTGGCTCTGTTTCGGGCACCTTAGTTCCCTGGCACTTTGGGGATTTTGCTGGGATTTTGGCTGGGGATTGCTAGGCATTTGCTTGGTACGGCCCCCAAAATGGAGTACCAATGGACCCACAGATTCTCGTGACTTTAACAACCTACCATTTTCTTTTGGAAGCAAGTTGAGCCGTGCCCATTTGTTCCCTTTATTTGCCGCAGTTTGGTTTGTTATCAACCCATTTTGGCGCTGAACAAATATCAGATAAAGTCATATCATGTCATATCCGCATTTCTCTTGGATAATTTGGATATCTTTCCACGACAAAATGCAACCTGGCAACATCTCAGCACCTGGCAACATGTTTGGGATAGAAAAAACAACTTAGCATCTTCATTTCTCCAATTATTTCTCCTCATTTTGGTTGGTCATATTCCTATCTATACTCTCTATAATAGGAATTTTGCTTGATTAAGTCATTGTTTTGGGTGGTTATATCCAAATCATTCCAATTTTCAATAGTTACCTTACCTCCCAAGTCTTTCCTATTGATATCCACATCTTGGTTGCTTCAAACTCGACTCCCCTTTTTTTCCGATAAACACTCCCCATGAAAACATGGGTTTTACCATGTTTTCCCAGTGAATTTCCCAGGGAATCCACCTGAGGAGACGATCCTGCGCACCCCGCCGCAAGCCTTGGTGGAAGTGCGAGAGGCGGTGCCCAGTGTGGCGGACGCTGGGCTCTGCTGGGCTGGTGTTGAGGGAGGGGATTTTGGTGAAAGACCATGGGGCCATGGGGTAAACATAGAAAAATATGTGGACAAATCAGGAAAATCCATGGGGAAACCATATGAAACTGACCGACACATGGTCCGTTTTCCGCATCTAGGTTAGTTGACAGGAGGGGAAGCAACTGAAACATAGTGAAATGATCTGAAATCGGGATTCAAAATTGGAGAAAATTGGGTACCCAACCAAACCGGAAATTTAAGTAGATGAAATGGGGGGTTTAGCTGACCGAACCCGGCATTTGACCAACTCAATTGGGGATTTACCTACCCAAACTAAGGATTCTGGGCATTTGACCAAGCAAACTGTGGAGGATGAACTCTGCCTGAAATGACCGTCATTAGAATTTGGGATTAGGGAAACTGGGGATCTACGTCACGGAAAAGGGGATTCCTTTGAGCCAACTGGTCCTTCAGCTGAGGCTAGGATTTAAGAGACCAAACTGGGAATCCAATTTAAATTGAACAGTCAGCCAAGCAGAATGGGGATTGAGCCAAACAAAATGATGAGATGTCCAGAAGCCTTAGTGCTTGAGCGTCCAATGACTTGGGACACTCTAAGCACACTTTGGGGACGTCGGCTCAGGTCTACTTCATCACCTTTGTCTTGGCGCGGGTGGGCATCACCATTCCCATCCTGCTGTTTTATCCTGGGTTGCCACTTGACGATAGCTTGATAGCTTGCTGGGTCCTGGGCTCCAGGATGGTTCCGCTGGCTGGTTTGGCAATGTCAAGTGACCTGGCTGACTGGCGGACCTTTTCTTGCTCAGGTTCCCGGGATCCAGTTGCTACTTTGCCACGGAGGCCTCCGATGCGGCCTTGATTCTGGTGCTGGGAGTCACGTGTCTTGGCGTCACAGCTACGGACCTTGAGGACTTCCGGTGATGCTATGGCGAAACTATGGCGAAACTGTGAAAGCAAGCAGTTCTGTCAATTACAAAGTTGCCGGTTCCAATTTTCCGCTTTGGGAGTGGGGTGACCCATAGTCATAGTCAGTCCCTGTTGCCAGCGTCATGTTCTCAGGTACTCAGCCATTGCGCCGCTGATTCTGCCGGCGTGTGCTGCCTACTTTGCTCTGGCATCGGTGGTGTATAGACGCTCGTCGCAAAATCTTCAAGAGGCAAAGTGTTCCATTGCATTCTCGCCGCAGTTGAAATTCCGATGTTTGCAATTCTGTTTGACCTGAGATGACCTGAGGATGGCTGTTCCTCTATGTGGCTTGGTCCGCAATCAGAACGTCATCCGTGATCACAGATTCAGACCCCTCCAGACCACAGTGCCAGGGTGAGGCCGGTTCAGTCGGATCACTGTAGAGCCATCCACGATTTTGATGGCAACTCAGCGGCAACAGCTGTCAGATGGAGATAAGGTCTATGAGCAGGAGTTTGACACCTCGGGCAGCTTTTGGTCCCTTGACAATGATGCTCATTCACTATGGTGGTAAACCATTGGAAAGTTGTGTAATCAGAGGACCCTACTGAATTTCTATTTTTATAATTGGATTTGCTTTAGCAATGGTACTTTCCACTGCTTCACTGGGATGGTCATCCACGCCATCAAGAAATCAGGGTGGAGGTGCTGTCCAATTCCACCTCCGCAGCCATCTTGCAACACATGGGACACGGTGACACCAGGGTGCAAGTAGGAAACCGCTGGGAAAATTGGGAAAGTGAATGGAATGAGTTGGATCCTCCAGGTGCAGTTAGATTGGGATCCATGATCACTGGGACAGATCTTAGTGCAAGTGTCTCTTTCACAGGAAACTCCAACTGAACAGCAGTTCGATTGCAACTGCACGTAGTAGCCTGGAGGCAAATCTGAAATTCCGCCCTGAACTTCTTGAGTTTAATCCTTTCTACAATCCTTCATATTTGAGATCAAGTTGTAAATGGTTTGTTGATGTTTGTTGAAAACACAGCTAAAGTGAGTTGGCCACATTCGCCATGGAACCTGAAAGAATAAGGTGCAAACCTTTGGAGGATAAATAGGATGCTGCAACTGCGACTGAACGTGTCGTTGCCAAGTGGCCGGTGTGCAGCTCTATCGCTTGGACCAACAAGGACGGTTTTTGATTTGAAAATGAAGGCGGAGAGATCTTTAGGGCAACGTTTCCTCAGGCTTGCTGCCCCCGATGGTCGCCTTTTGGATCCAACAAAAACCCTTCAAGATTCCGGCCTTCAAAGTGGAGATAGCATTACTGCGCTTGCGCAGCAGCCCAAAGTAGCTGCAACAAATTCTGCGATGGCTTTGTGGTGTGTTGGAGGTGACAGGATTGTCACATGGGGCGATCCGGAAGCTGGTGGTCACAGCACCACAGTCATAGATCAGCTCAGGAGCGTTCAGCAGATCCATGCCACAGAGAGGGCTTTTGCTGCTATTTTGGCAGATGGAAGGGTTGTGACGTGGGGCCCTCCAGTTTATGGTGGTGACAATACCAGAGTCAAGGAGCAGCTCAGACATTTGTAGCACCCGATTTGATGTGCACAGCACTGCATTTCAGGCATTTTCAGTTGTATGCCTGTGTGCTCGTGCGTACGGTACTTCAAATGTTGGAAAAAGTTCCGTGGCTGGACATGGCTTTTAGAAATTTGAAACCGTCTAAAAAACAATTTTGACCCGGATTGCTGACCAAATGCTGACCTCTGTCAACCCTCACGTCTCGACTTCTGGGCAGTTCCTGGTCATTCATCATTGTTCATTCCCTTTTCACTGTTCTATCTTGGATGATTGTCGCAACTGACTATTTTATTTCACAGGGGTTGAAACCACCGACCAGTTTTGATCACAACCTTTTCCACAGTTATCATCCCAGACACATATCATCGGTTTGGAACTTACCTAGTGGTATTGAAGGAGGCATCCATGCAGCCATTATTGTCTTCAAATGGGGGATACTGCAGAATGTCATGGTTTATCATCATTTCCCCCGCAAATATCCTCACATACACGTGAACAGTTTTCCCAAGTTTTGAGGGGTGTAATACATTTCCATCGTTTTGCCGATCCTTTGGAAATGGCTGTCCCGCTGCCAGCCCTTTACTGACCCCTCACGGCAACTGCAGGTATGACCTCTTCAACTGGTCTGTGTGGGGCATGTTCTTCAGCAACATCACTCTTATGGCACTTGCTGTAGGCCGTGGAGAGACTAAAAGTCAAACACCCTGAAAAAAATCAATCCAAGATGAACGGACGAAAAACGACAATGGGACCGGAAAGCAGAATGAATGAGATGTTTTATTTTGGAAACAAGTCATTCTGACGTGAGCAAATGCTGAGAAAACCATTTGCCACAAAGTGGATCAAACATGACATTCTGTGTTTGTGTATCAGGAAATGGTGGTGACCTAGGTCTTGTCATCATGTGCTGTTTCGTTCCGTTTCGTTCAGTTTCATGTCGATGTTTTCCAGGTCATACCTCCTACAATACTTATAGCCACTTGGACTGCAAGGGCAAACATGGGGTGATCCAAAGTTCGAGGAGACACACATAATTTCACTGTGGATCCATCCCCTGACAGTTCAAGAGACAATTCAGGTCACAATATGTCACAATCAATATCAATCAGAATCAGAATATTTCTGGAACCAATGAGGTTTCTATGCCACAGCCGTGCTGCCCCTGACAACCTTGGCCTTCAAGGTGCGGTTCTTTCCGCCAAAAACAGGTCGTTTCGGTGGCTTTGGCCAAATTTCTGGGGTATGTGGAGACGTAACCCCCCTATTAGTTTGTCTGAAAATAAGCCATATAAGCCTTATGAGAAATGGTTTATTGTAGTTTTTCCTTTTAGACTTGCACAAATTGACAGTGTACAGTAGATCTCATTTTCAGACACCCATATCCATTTGGCAAATCCAGATGTGATTTTTGCATCTGGCAGGCCTTCTGTGAGCGTCACTATGCGCGACCTTCACTCTTTGTTGCCCTGGAAGATGCGGTCGAAGCGGACCGAGTGGCAGAGGCGATTGTTCGGAACATGATATCGGCATGGATCAGAGTTGGGTATTTTGTTGAAGATGATCATAGATCAAACCAGCTGGTACATGGATGTTCATGATCCCCAGAATTGAGTACAATAATTAGTACGATAGGTTTGACCCAGGCCCTCTTCACAGATCTTTGGTTTTGACATCCGAGACCTTGGATGCAGGAAGAAGCAGAAGTGACTTTGGCTCCTTGTCTGCGGTCGTTCGTTGTGCCACGGTTGTGCTGAACACATGGCCACTGTGGGATGATCACTGGAGGACTACAACTACTACGTTGACCCGGTGCTTGCCAACTACAGCCCCGGCGCGGAGGCTGCCAGTCCCAGTTCTGATCCCTGCAGGAGAACCGAAGTGACAGTGGCAGTTTCATCCATTTCGGTCGGGTTTTGGTATGGCCCCCGTTTTGAAATATAGCACTTACCATCCATTGCCCACTGGCCATGATTCACTCTTCATGGAAAGTCATGACAATTCCCCAGTGCAGGATCCGAAACGATAGCAGCGACGGCTTTGGGATATTGTGATATGAGTAGCTAATGACGGCCTCACAATGCCATTGGCAAATGGGTCGCTGAGGGTTGAGCAGCATTTCCTTGGGAGAAAACGGTTCATTTCTGATATTCTTGTTGCAGATTTGTGAATTCGCGCAATATTTCCGACCTGTGATTGGCAACAATGTACAAGAAGGTCTTGGGAAGTGTTTTTGTTGCTTGTTATGCGGATACTTCCACACAAGCTGACCATCCTCATATTTCTGCCCTCAACTGCTGAACTTATCAGATGATCTGTCCTGGGCGCTTTCAGAAGGAACTTCCAAAGATCCTGATGGATCCTGCCTCGTAGTTTTTTTTGCCTCTTTGCAAAGCAAAGTGATGGCAATCGGATCATGGATCCCTGGCGACCAACCCTGTTTTTTTGGATGCCAAGACCAAAAGAGCCGCCCAGAAGCGAGACCTGACTCCAAGAGTGAAGGATTTCTGGGATCCTTTTGAAGCCAGGGACCCTCAAGATCACATTAGACGTGACCATCACGGTAAACCACAGCTTCACCGCTACTTTACTGGTACACCTAGTGAACAGCTGACTCTCTGGTCTCACTGAAATTGATGGGATTTTCCACATGGATTCAGTATGGCCTTGGTGAACACTGGCTTCATGTGGTCAGGCCCCCATGGAGACGCCAGGCAAAGCCGCGGGGATTTCAGCGGCGATCAAATGGGACCTTTATCCACCAAAAGATGGAGATGATATCGGCGATAATTTGAAGATAATTTGATGATGGTATATAATGGTGATAATTGTATATTTGATTCTTAGGCTTCAATGATTTTTCAACACATAGCTGAGAGGATTCTCCCTGTTGATCAGTAATCAGTATTTCTTTGGGACCTGAAATCACCAACCGCCCAGCATAGACAGGAGCGGCAGAAGCTTCAACGGCGCCAGCAGCTGCACCAGTAACCAAGGCCGTAGACGAAGGTTATTTTGTTCCACATCTTCGGTTTTTTTTTTTTTCAGAAAAGGAAAACAACAACTCCTGGAAATCTTCACGAGTCTTGCTCTCCCTGCAGGGCGGTGGCAAAGGACAGTGGAAAAGCTGCTGCTATTGTGACTAGCTCTCAATGGCTGACATCTTTTCTTTGAATGTTCACCGGACTATGAGGGTGAAACGTATGCCACGTGCAAGAAATAATTGATTTTCAATGATTTTCGTTGAAATTCATTTCTCTTCAAAGTGACGCAGGGATATCATNGACTATGAGGGTGAAACGTATGCCACGTGCAAGAAATAATTGATTTTCAATGATTTTCGTTGAAATTCATTTCTCTTCAAAGTGACGCAGGGATATCATGTAGCAGCACCCGATGCCCAAAAACGCGTTTGATTGTTCTGTACTGTAGCGGGCAGTTTGTCACTTTTCGTGGTATCTTTTGTCATTTGCAGGACCTGCCAAAGGAGCGAAGGGGTCTGCTGAAGGCGCGCGCGCACACAGATGTCAGCATTCCGAATTTCCGTCTCAACACCTTCCAGAGATAGAGTCAGAAACAAAGGGAGCTTAGAACCACGACCAGCGATGAGCTGTCACAGTCACATGACTGGACAAGTGAATGCCTGTTGAATGCCTGTTGAATGCCTGTTGAATGCTCCATGGGTGGATGGACAGACTCATTGATGCTTCGGACTGGTCAAGTGCAAGACACTCAAAGAAAACTTGACATCAGTAGAGATCCTAGCACGTGAAGTGCCAAGCCAAACAAAGGATCACAAACAGCTCTGACTGTGCCAAAATCATCCTGAAGGCTCCCCTGAAGCTGCTTCAATGACAACGCCAGCAGCTGCGCCGGCAAGTAAGGCCGCNGGATCACAAACAGCTCTGACTGTGCCAAAATCATCCTGAAGGCTCCCCTGAAGCTGCTTCAATGACAACGCCAGCAGCTGCGCCGGCAAGTAAGGCCGCCATCAAGAGCCAGACTGTGCGATCAGAGAAAATACCTGACATGTGAGGCACCAGATGATCAGGTGATCGGAGGTGATTTTCTTTCAATATTTTCACTTCAAGTCTGATTCGCTCCAACTTCATCAGCCCGAAAAGCTTGTATATCCATTTCGCGTAATAAGCAAAGATGGGTTTAGCAACTCTACGTAAGTATCTCACTTTGACCAGCCGTTTGTGGGCTGATTAGTGTCCCCGCATTGCGGCAGGGCGGTAAAGGATCTGCCAAAGGAGCCGCAACGTGCGGCTGGGATCCCAGCGGTGGACCTATGGTGATTGTAGGAGATGAAGCACATACCAAAAAAATCCCCCCCAAGAAAAACACAGGTGGTATACCTGTAAAGCACATCCTAAACTTGAGATTTGCGGACTTGAAAACAAACTCAAAAAACATGAAAACTATCTAGGTATCTAAGGATCTAAGTATCCATCTATCTTATAACAAGGAATGACACCATTGGGTCTTCGAAAGTGTCAGATGTTGCTTCTTGCTGTTGAACTGCCTTCGCCTGGGGTTTCTTTGCTGAGATCCAAATCGTGGAGAAACCATCACCGCACCAAATCTGGAGGCTACACTTTGTTGGGAAGGGGCTGAGAAAAAGGATATTGAACACACGATGGATAGCCTGTGGTGATTCTGTACCCAGGCTCCTTCTTTTTCAAAAATTATGTGGTATCTCTTCCCGTCTTAATTGGACCACTGGACCTCAACAGGATGTTTGTCTGGATCCAGGAAGAGGTGACCCTGTGGATCCAAGCCGTCTCCGGCGACAGCAGAGGCGCAGTGGCAAGGATGCTGAGCCAACGATCCAAAATGCATGGATTTGTACCAAACTTGAGCATCTTGAGCAAAACGTGTGGAGTACTCCTATTCTTGAGCCATACCTTTCTGGATATCTTTCTGATGATCCCCTTGGTTCTAAATGTCTGGCTGGATTGGTTGAAAGGGTGCCGTGGGAGGTGATGAAACCTTTGGCAAGTGGCTGAAAGATGGACGGGTTCTTTGCAGCGTTGCAAACAAGATCCAGCCAGGCCGCTGTGGGGCCATGCTGCCAATGCTTTTGAGTTTGTTGGTTTGGAACCCAATATCCATTTTATATTTACCCATGTACACAGGATCATTATACACTTCAGAAAAAATACGCCAAGTATCTATTGTCCATGCTCCCACTTCTTGCTGGCTGCAGGCATTATTCCCAATGTGAACTCTTCCAAGATGCCTTTCAAGCAGATGGTGCGCGCATCAGATCGCCGAGCGGTTGTTGCATTCGCACTAGCAGCTGCATATATATAGGGAGTCACCAGTTGGATGATGAGAATTCACCTATGAATCATCTGCGAAAAAGTGATGATTTATCAAGGCTGATTGGGCCGGGAAATCAATGAGTAGCCATTTTGTCAGTGCTGTGAAATGCTTCAAAGGCGGATCTTTTTGCGGTCCCAGGAAGGTTGGTTGAATCTCCAAATTTAATGGGTTGAATCATGTTTGATCCTGGTTTTGGTTGGTTGATTAATCCCCATTTTGGTGTGTTGAACAGCCTGTTTATGTCACCTACCCGGATGAGACCCTTCCCTTGCGCCCAGGAGAATGTGACTGCGTTCATCCAGGCGTGGTATTGCTCAAGACGATTGTCACTGTTACTTTGGGATGGGGAAATTCTAAAACAATGATCCACCAAAGAATTGACTTTATGAAATTGTAATGGCGCCATTTTGGTCGGTTCATTGGCGCTCAATTTTGGACCCATGGCCATACACCTTCACTTACATTTCACACTCTTTATGCGGAGTCTGAATGCTCAATGCTGGACGCAAAAAGAATGTTTGACGCAGACCGCGGACACTTGGTTTTGCACCGAATGCCTGATGGCACTGATGGCATCCTGCAGCGGTAGAGATCCATGTCAGTAAAGAGATGGCCGAGACCATGCAGCGATGCCGGTTTAAGATAGAGATTGGTAGATGCAGAAACTGTTCGCTTCTACTTGTCGTAACAGTCAGACGTGGGTTGAAATGGAATGCTCCAAAACGTGATGGCCAGCACCAAACATGGCTGAACTTTGGTCAATCCAAAATGTGGGTGAATCGGCAGGCCTGCCGGAAGCTGGGTGTGCTGGAGAAAGACGTTTTTTCCACAGTGGACCTCTTTGAGGCTCCGACATGCATGGAGAAGCTTTGGGCATCAAGGTGTTGCGATGAACCTACAGATGGAAATGCACATCATGGCGTCAACTACATTGACAGAACCTTGGTATAGTTGATGCGACCCTGATGGGAGGCCAAGAATCTCGCTTCTGTCCAGAGGCTTGGAAGGGCGGTTTTCATGGATCTTCACGGAGTTTTGATGGATTTTGGAGTTTTCACGGATTTGTGATGGAGTTTAGATGGATTTTGCGAGGATTCTGCAGGACTTTACCCTCTTTCTTTGTTGTCATTCCACACCTGAGTTGACCCACCTGGCCTGCAACGGTCTGCCAACCGGTTTTCAGGTGCATCTTCAACCTGGGTGCAGCGGTGCGGCGGACAGCTCCAGACTTCCCAGGAGCATCTCCAAATCGGGCCAAACTCACCGAAGCTGTGCGTTGAAACATTTTCAACATCAACGCAAGCCCCAAGACCCTGAAGGATAGATCAACAGAGTTAACATGGCAAGTAAACGTCGCGAAGATTTCTTTCGGGCCGGTGTTGCAGATCGAAGATATCGAAGTCTTGTGATCCATTTCCAAAGTGGTTCGCTTGAACCCTCTCAACACAGCAGATTCTGTGGGATGGGGATGTCCAACTTGTCCAACCTTCAAAAATCAGGAAATAGAGAAGCAATCATTCACAATAGCTATCACCTTCAGGAATGGGGGATACAAACCAACAAACTGGGGAAAAAGCTGCTGGAGATCAACCAACTGGATCTTGGCAGTTTTTTGACCACCAGGCCCCTTCCTGGGAGTGGCACAAAATGCCAAAGTTGGAGACAAGAAACGCGAGAGCCAGGCCCAGGAGAACTGGGATCAGGAGAATGATGAAGTCGGTCATTGCGGCAGTTTTCACCAATCACAGGTAGTATGCAAACAGTGTCAAAATGAGGATTATGATATAGAAGATATAGACCAAGTCTAATTGTGGATCGTGGCTTGGGCCCACACTCATGGGCAGGGTCAGGCTCAATAGGTTGAAATGACCCGTATGCCCAGATTCTGAGGGTGGGATGGAAAGTCTAACTAAGAATGTGATTGGTTCAAAGAGTTGGAAAAAAGTACAGGAAGGCTTGGCACTTCGCATGTGCCTTCCGTTCAAGTTCAGCATGAGTGCCACACTGTCGAGGTGCTAACCCAGTACACTGGCCTGCGGCAGGAGACCACCGCTGACTGTGGAACCTTTGATTCTTCCTAAATTCACATCGATCAACCAGACCTTTGTCGAAACATCCTAGTGGTTTGGTTGATTGCTGCTGTTGCTGCTACTCGTAGTGCTAGTGCTGGTGATTCTTATCTTTTTATTTAGAGAGATCTACAGGACATCGCCGATGAGCTGCGCACAGGGCACAACGTCCGCGTGGCCGGGCAAGCGCCGTAGGTGTCCACGTCATCGATTTCTGCCGAGCAAAAATCGGTCGGTGAAGTGGGGTGGATTGGATGACAAGAACAACTATAGAGATTGACGGTTCTTGACTTTCAATGCAAGACATCGGAGATTTGTGAAGAAGATCTCTCTTTGGGGACGATCCATTTTGGGGTCTCATTCCTGGCTGTTCTGCCGCTGCCATTTGGGGGGTTCGTAGGGTGTCACGTGTAGATCTGGGCCTCCAAGTCGGCGAGGTGGGGGGCCCAATTTGATGAGCTCAATGGTGCCACTCTTGAGCCATGCCCATATTCTGGTTTTGACTGCAACTTCTTTCTTTTTGAGACATCATATTATGTCAGTTTCTATCATCCATAGAACGATGAGTAGTAATTCAACTAAGAATCCCCACAGATGATGTCTCAAAAAAAAGCTGTTATATAATAATCTCACATTGATAGGTCACTGTCATAGATATAATAGAAACATTACATATAAATGTACTATGTGATATACACATGATATCATCCCATCAATTAGTAATTTCCACATGTGATGATTGGAAGGCCATGGCGACGCCGGTGCCGGGTCAGACGGTGGACCTGGGCGTCTATGACCGGTTCCATGTCCAAGCCTTAGCCATGGCATACCCGTGTGTTGTTGGACATCGCGTATATCTCATGGCATACTCAGGTTTTTTCAGGAATGAACCTTTTTTTGAATTGTATTTGTTGTGGTATGGATTAGAATTAAGTTTGAGAACATGTGCTAAGAGGTGTTGAAGTTCGCACCATTGACATTTATTTCTTTTGACCCAACACCGATCCAGGGTGAAAAGTGAAAAACATGTAGCACCATGCCTGCTGGGTTTCACACAGAGAATTCATCTCACACTTCATGAAGTCACGCTTCTTTTGCCAAATTGGGCTTCAATCATTGACCTCAGATTGACCTCAGATTGACCTCAGGTGCACGCGCAGATGGAACATCTGCAGACCAAGTCAGTCGCCCAGGTTTTTTTTGGCCTCTACCGACGCATCAAAACCGGGGCGCTGAGGTACCACGGAACCGGTGGGGCCGACACCTCCAAATGGGAATGGGCCGCTGGCTCAGGGACACCGATCTGGATCTGGATCTGGGTTGATGGGTGGATTTGGTGAGGCCACCAATATCCACAGAGATACGATGGCTTCCCATGTTGGCCACTACACCCGACTGGCGCTGGGGACCCCAGAGTTCTCACTGACAATACTTTGCAATACTTTGCATATCTAGGTGTGGGTGAGTCATGTAGCAATGAACACATGCAGACGTGGGGGGTTACTTGTCTAGGTATCAATATGAGTACATATGTGTGTTCAGTCAGAGACAGAGGCAGGCACTGAGCACTGAGTCAGACTATGGAAACATGCACACAGTATACAGAGATACATACACAAGCGGACGCAACGAAACCAACCTGGACCAATGGCCTGGTTGGGGTAGACATGGGCAGGGTGGGCCTTTCCCATGGTCGCCATGGTGTTCAAGACGCAGGTACTTCGCGCTCTGCGAGAACGAGCCAGTGGCGCGAGTCCGGTTCAATTGCTTGCAGGCGTTTGGTGGTTGATTTTTCCCTCTAAATTGATGTGAAAGGTGCCAAGATTGTGCAAAGATGATTTTCCGGCCTTGGACATGGCATGGGTTCCACGGAAGTGGTGTAATTCTGAAATCATCAATGGAATGAAGATCAACCCATCCCTGCTATACCAAGTCATTGACAATCCCTTCAGTTTGGTGGTCAGGCAATGATTCAGCCATGTGGGAAACCCCCACTGAAAGACGACATGGAGGACGGCTCAGGGCAGGGCCAAAAGTCAAGAAGCTTTCAGGATATTTCAAAAGTCAGAGTGGTTTGAACATGTTTGAACCTTTCAATTTGATTTAATCTGTCTTTTATTGTTTCATCAGTCGACGACTTTTTCTTTGCAATTTGCGGGAAGATTTGCTCATGACTTCATGCTGCGCATTGCAGCAGGACTAGCTGATGTGGGAATCGGGTCTTAGGTGTCACCGGTGCGATTCGTGCGTGCTTGCGCGCAGTTGCAGCGGGCACTGCTGTGGTTAGCAACCAGAAATGTGACATATATGTGGCGGGAAGCAACCGCATCGTCTTGGAAGTTTTGGAGGAAAATCTGCTGTGGTGTCGACGTGAGCTCTCTTCGAGAGATTTGCAAATGGGTACGGTATACAGATGGATGGACAATCATATTGCATGTGGGTCTTCGACGCCAAACCAAAGAATAAGCACACCTCGCATCAAAATGTTGTTCAAAAATCAATTGGCATAATCGGCCCCTTTTTCTTGGAATTGGCCACAGAACTTTGACTTCTGAACTGATGCGGATGCGGATTTAGTCGGATTTGCCGCTAGTGCTTGGCTCAAGTCCACAGTAAAGTGATTTAAAGTGCATGCGAACCACGATCAGCCAGGTGATACAGTCCTCAGCGGTAGTTTGCTTTACGTATTGGCATGTCATCCCAATTTGCCAAACAATCTCATGCACCGCGGATGCTTCATGGAGATTGGCACCAAATCAACGCTTTCCATCTTGGATTCTTCAGCATAACTTGCTCAGCCGATGGGATGTTCTTGCAGCTTCTGCTGCTGCTGTTCTTGAGCATCAAGGTGGAATCGGGATGGGTTAATACCTCTGATGCAAAATTTTGAGGAATCATCCAGTTCCCGGCTATTTGGATGGGAAAAAAAAGCGCCAGGGTTTAAATGCCAGTGAAACTGAACTGCAGCCTGCAAAATGTCACCGCTTGACAAGTTGACCGCAACAAAAACTGGATCTCAAAACAGCAGTTCGCTGGGGTACAAAGTACAAACATACCTTGGGAGTCCCCCAGCCCTGCAACAGCTCAAGCATTAAGACCACTACTGAGGGTCCCTCTGACCTCAACAGTCCACTGTCCAAGTATCATCAATGAAACATAATGAAACAATGGGACATGGCCCCCCCAAAAAAAAACACAGGAGATCCACTTCACTGTGGCAGTAATGGTTACCCACAAGCTATCTATACATAGAGATATCTCAGATACATCATAGTCATCATAGTTGAATGAGACAACATCCCACTATATCCAGTCTATATAGATAGTCATATCAGAAAACATCCCATAGACAAATGGATGCTTACTTCGACCGTTCTCATCGTCCCTTCCCGCAGGATGCGAGTGGCCTTCCATCTGACGAGTTGGTGAGGCTCATCGAGGCGATCCAGTGGAAAATTGGGGGTGTTTATCAAGTTTATCACGTTTATCACTGGAAATCTGTATGGGATAATTCATCACTAATTCATGATGATCAATCGGTGGGGATATCAACTATCAAGAGGATTACATATATATATATATACATGTATATATATATATATATTTAGTTATTAATAGGTGGGATTGTTACGATGATGCTGAAGAATCAGGCGCATCAATTGCTAGTAAAAAACCCGAATAGTTGGGTTGGGTTTATAAATTCTTGGGACCACATAATTTGTTTTTTAATCGCGTGTCACAAGTAATCCCTTCCTATTGATGTCGCAAGAATCGGATGACAGGAACATTTGCAGCCCCTCTATTTACCGGGAAAACCTTGGTTTCCTGAAGAATTTCCTTTGAACAAATCCATTTTCCAGGGAATTCTTCGAACCATTTACAATTAAGATGATACTCAATGAATAGTTGCTGCCATTGTCATTGGATTGATGATCCTTTATCTATATTTGTTACTATATTCGCTTTAAAGAATCCAATGAAAATTAATACCCTAGGGTGAACATACAAAAAGATCTGGAAAACCCATGATTTCCTTGGAAAACAATCTAGAACTAGTGGATTTTTCATATCTTTTTGTATGTTTACCGGGTAAACTTCGTTTCAGATCCCCTGTGCCAACGTCAGGACCCGGTGGATCGAGGAGATGCTGAAGATGACAGTGGGGCGGATGCGCGACTGTTATCAGGTGCCCAGATTGAAACATAGCTATTGAAAATGGCCCATTTAGTTTGTGGATTTTCCAAGGAAATAGTGGATTTTCAATAGCTATGTTAAATTACTAGAGGGTATGACCAGTAGTGATTTTTATGGGATGGATCAGTGGGATGTCTTGATAATTCTGAAAATAACCATTGGTGATGAATGGGATGATCAATGGGATGTATTAATATAATCATTGATTATTAAAGGGATCTATTACAAAAAGTCCCATTGCACATCCTGCAACATACATCCCCTCTGAGGATGAAAACCATATCAATAACAAACATAACTTCCGTTCAACGAGGATTTCCTGCATAAATTGAGATCCAAAAAATACTTGATGTGCCCAATTGGTGGCCAAATCTACGTCCAACATGATGTCAGCTTTTTTTGCCGGTAGCTCGGTAAGCTACGGGGAGAGTATAACTGGGATAGATAACAATTTAACTGGGGTGTTGTGAGTAATGTTCCATTTCCCCATTACATCACCAGTTGCTGATTTAACCGCTAAAAATGGGGATCTAAGGGAATATTACTGGGGGTATAATGGGACGAACCAACTTCTCTCAAAAGGGAGGTCTGCCGCAATTTATGGGAATGTTTTTATGCAAGTCTAATGGGAACTGAACGCAAGTTTGAGACGTACATCAGAAGGATGGGGCAAAACCTCAGCGGGACTGACTTAGCTCCTCTGAAACAGGCTAAAGGGGCAACCAGAAATCTACACAGGTATGGAAGTGCCAGCTGATAAGGCTCAACATATGAACTTGGTGGCTTGAATTTTGGAAGTCGTTAGCAATCCTGTCCACCCGATGGTTGACTTCCCTTGGATGGTGACCCAGCCCCAATTTCGAGCCATAGGCGTGACCAACACCACCACCAGCTCATCCACCAGCAGTACCACCTTCACCATCAGCTGGACCTCCACGTCAACGAGCACGGCGAGCAGTTCCAGTAGCACCAGTAGTACTGCAACCAGCAGTACGGCAACAACAGCAACGACCACATCGTCCACTGCGTGGGGAACTTAGTTTAGATATCAACTGGATCAAAACAGAGAGAGAGAGAGAGAGATCGAGTGATGAGTTTTGAGGTGCCAAGTAGCAAGGAACCAACCGCCTTGTTTTTGGAGTACTTAATCTTGATCCAAATTCACATGGGAACTCTGTCCAAAGTAGATTTGCTACTCTTGTTGCTGCGCTAGGGGCTGGCATGACCACAACACTGAAGGTGATACTGTGTACACTGGGCAACTCATACTTCACAGCTACGACTCAGGAATGGTAGTTCTCATAATCAGAAATTCAACTGTACATACTGTACAGTAAATCTCTTAAGAGACCAATCCAATTTCAATCCTCATGACTCTCAAGTATTCAAGTGGTATCCCTAACGTTTGTATCGTTAAAAGCTATCCATAGGTATCCCATCCAGGACAGTGACCACGAAGACCACATCGAGTTCCACCGCCACAGTGACCAGCGTCACCAGCACCACCACCCTGAGCAACACTACGACGCAGACCACGCAGACCACCAGCAGCTCCACGGGAAGTTCTACGACTTCCAGTAGCAGCAGCAGCATGACCACGACCAGCATCAGTACCACCAATACCACCACATCAATGACGGTGACTTGGATGAAGGGGATGGAGATGGATGATGGATGATGAATGATGATGTCGTTGGATAGTTTCGGTGCGGTGAGATAGGAAGATAGAAGAGGGTGATGCCAATAATGCAGTGATTTCATGTAACATGAGATGAGGTGACATGCGATGATGTCACAACCATAAGCTTGAGACCAACATGGCGATCTTGATTTGACACCGCAATGCTCATTTGGCTATTTGACGCCGGTTTCAAGAGTAGGACTTGTTCTGGTTGCATTGTGCCATGCTTCACCTACAAGGCATGGAAAAAGCTCGCAAGGTTAAACTTTGTGTGCGGATTTGAAATATGGTCAGTTCCAACTCAGCTCAGCACAGCCTCTGGGTGCCATCTCAAAGTCATTGCTCCCCACAATTTCGCATCCCAGGTGACGCAGTGACTGGGCAGCAAAACCTCAGTTGCAGTTGATGCTGATGAACGTTGGGCGAACGTTGGGCATACGTAGGTTTGTTAAGATTATTGAGCTTGGATTTGTACAGATAGTATGTCCCAAAACATTTGCCTTGATCTGAAATTCCAACGGGTCAGATTTTGGCCCAGAGATCCAGAAAATTCGCTCGGGTTGGCAGCCCGCTGGTGCCATCCGAGGACCACCACCTACACAGGAGTTTGGTATGAAATCCTTGGGACGGCCTATGTGGGATTCATCACTGGTAACGCGCAACACGGATCAACATGGTGCATGTTGAGTGCTGCACCAGATGGCACTCCATGTTTCTTCAGCTTCAGGTGAAATGGGGTAGGTTTACAAATAACTTCCGGCTGTGTGGGTTTGTCTCAAAATGGGGCACTGTCACTTGGGAAAATGATGACATCATTCTGCATAATCCTGGGATTATACAGCAATGATAAGATCATCAAGTTATACATAATTTGGGATTTTGGGGTTGCGAATCTTGAGAGAACTCCACAACTTTGGCTTCGCGCTTGTGCCCGCCAAGGTACACGATTGTCGATGTCTCAGAGATGAAGTCGTGATCTCTTGTGACGACCATGGAGCCACTATATTAATATAATCCCATGGTTGATCATAGACATTTTGACCCAGACCCCCCAAATTGATCGACTTGGTCCCCTGAATTCCGAATCAAAGATTCCGTGGGATTCCGTGGGATTCCTTGAGATTCCTTGAGATTCCTTGAGTAAAGGAAACCATGAGGAGATCCCAGCTGAGGAAGCGGATACGGAGGCCATGAGAGCTGCTGCGGCTGCTGTGGGGGCACTGACCAGCATCATCCACACCTCTGCGGAGCTGCGAATTCCGGAGGCGCGTGGTGCGTGGCGCGTGGGAGAAGAGGTGGATGAGATGGATAGTGTGGCATTAGTTTGGCATTAGTGTGGCATTAGTGTGGCATTAGTGTGGCATTAGTGTGGCATTAGTGTGGCATTAGTGTGGCATTAGTGTGGCATTAGTGTGGCATNNGCATTAGTGTGGCATTAGTGTGGCATTAGTGTGGCATTAGTGTGGCATTAGTGTGGCATTAGTGTGGCATTAGTGTGGCATTAGTGTGGCATTAGTGTGGCATTAGTGTG
>BGPT01001419.1:50967-75041 GCA_003297045.1 Symbiodinium sp. clade C Y103 | reverse complement strand
TGTGGCATTAGTGTGGCATTAGTGTGGCATTAGTGTGGCATTAGTGTGGCATTAGTGTGGCATTAGTGTGGCATTAGTGTGGCATTAGTGTGGCGTTAGTGTGGCGTTAGTGTGGCGTTAGTGTGGCGTTAGTGTGGCGTTAGTGTGGCATTAGTGTGGCGTTAGTGTGGCGTTAGTGTGGCGTTAGTGTGGCGTTAGTGTGGCATTAGTGTGGCATTAGTGTGGCATTAGTGTGGCATTAGTGTGGCGTTAGTGTGGCGTTAGTGTGGCATTAGTGTGGCATTAGTGTGGCATTAGTGTGGCATTAGTGTGGCATTAGTGTGGCATTAGTGTGGCATTAGTGTGGCATTAGTGTGGCATTAGTGTGGCATTAGTGTGGCATTAGTGTGGCATTAGTGTGGCTATGTGTTGCTAGTCTCACAGCAGTCCCATAGATTTTTTTGGTTGTTTTATAGTTCATGTATGTTGATGATAGAATTGGTCATGTGGTAAACCCAACGCCGTAAACTGGCCCTAAAATAGGTTTGATTGAAACCATCCCGAATTGGAGGTTTTTCATATTGGTGCCATATGCAGCTCGGTAGGATACCTGCAGCAGGATATTGAGTCTGGGGTCTGTCAGTTGCACTTGAATATTGGGTTTTGAAAAAGTCAAACATGGGATGGTTTAGCAATGGCCAGTGATAAAGATGGCCAGCCCATTTGTGGGTCCCCCTTCCATTTTGATCAATGCTAGTGTCTGGGGGCGCAAGGTACATCAATGATCATTCCTAGAGATTGAATCTCTATCCACCGTGCAACAAGTGTCCCGCTTGAAGCTCCCCCATGGGCAAGCCACAAACAGGATCTTCACCGTGCTTACAAAACCAGTGCCTAACAAAGATGGTCATCCAATCATGTGGTAAACCCAATGCGACACACCCAAACAATCAGGAATGGGTTCTATCACTATATTTCTGGTAAGATAATGGATGGTTTACGTCTTTAGGTTTTCCGTCTTCACGACTCTGTTATGCAAATCCCAATGTTGGTTGGTTAAATCCACATTTTTGCTGGTCATCTCCCAGTATGTTGTGGTACATACCATGTACCCCATTGACCTGAAAGCCTTTGCCTAACTCCCAGTCCGTTCCGTGCTTCCGGCTCCAGGAAGGATCTACCTTCGCCTGCAACTTAGGGGGTCAGCTTGTAGCGTAGCACCAGCACACCAGAAATTCGGATGATGTTTCCGAAGTGTTTCGAGCCCCAAATTCACTTAGCCACTTTTTTTGAAGGAATTTGCGTGCCAGTGGCCAAGGCGTTTGCTTCCAAATGATCCATATGCTGTGGTGTTAGGCTATCCAACCATTCCCAATTCTTGTGGTGGAGATTGATAGATGATGCCGAATCATTTGAAAAGAATATTATGATATGTATACAGCATGACAGCATATATGTATATATATATAGAATACAATAATAATTCTTGAGAACCACTTGATAGTTGCCATGCAACCCCCAAACAATGATATCACAGGAAGATCACAGTCAATGTAAACAATTGTAGCACTTATCATTTCACATGATTGTCACAATTGTCATCATTGACACTTATCCCAAAAGAATGTATCCATCTATATGTATATATATATATATATCTATCCCAATTCACTAATTATCCAGTAGCAACTATCATAGCAATCAATTGTATATAAGCCATCCCCATTCCATCACCATTTGGGTGCTTACTGTATAAAGCATCCCCAGTCATGGTAGGTTTGTGGCATTGGGTTTCCCACACTCATGATATATGATGATATTTGATGATATATGATATGGTACAGTTTTTATCCCAATTAAAACTAATCGTTCTAATGATATAGTTATCCCAATTATAATTACCATCATTCAACTGGTGTCCAAAGGCCAACATCCTCTGGGCCCAACCACCGAGGCCACGTTGGTGATCACCATGAGAGCCTTCCGTGCGGAATCCTGGCGCAGTGCCGATGTTGATTTAAGATGTATTTTAGAGATCTATCTTTGGCACATGCGAAGTTTTTTCATGTATACACACACACACATATATACATATATATATATATACACATATATATACGTAAGTATATGTATATGTATATATATACACATACCTGCGTGGTCGCACAGTCGTCAGACTAATTGCGAGTGAATGAAAAAATATACACATACATATATATATATATAGATTATGACACATATTGGATTTATAATGATTGATAATTATGTACAGCTTTTACTGCATGACTCTGTCTGAAAATCAGGGAAGTTGCACCCCCAACAAAAAAATATGGCGATGTTGAAAACGGGACATCGCCGAAAACGCCTCCGCTGCAGGTCGCACCCTGGATCTCGCGAGAAGCGAAGCGACGCGGCTGACGCAGCAGCTGGTTCGGGGAGCCCAGTCTTGGACCATAGAGTCCCGGTAGTCGCCAAGGCGGTTGGGCCATATTTTGACTTTTTTTGGGATGTGAAAGTGATATTAGACATTACGGATGTAAAGTATAAAACATGATGAAACCAGCCAATCTGTACATAAGTTGTTTTCTTTTTGGTCAGACCTGGTTGGAAGACAGTAGAGGCGTACCTTGTACCTGGATTTTTCCAGGGCAACAACCACCTGGTGGCACCTGGTGGGCCCGGTGGCTGGCGCAGGATGAACTAACTCCTGGTCAGCTGACCACCAGCATGGCGCGCATGGACAGTCGGGAGTCGCAGGAATCTTCAGACAAATTTGCAGCAGGGGCTAGAGCAATATCACATATCTATAGATATCTTGTATATTCCCCCCTGAAATATCGTGAGTTTCCATGAATTTCCAGTAGTAATAACTCTTTCCTTTCTGGGTGGGGTTCCAGGTTGGATTCTAGCAGTTTACTCCACAACTGCTGCAATCAGTTTGGGCGTGTCTCAACTCACTTGGAATAGGAGTCCGTACTAAGCCAACCTCTGGTGCGTTTTCATTTGCTAAGGTCTGAAGAGTTACGTTTTCCAATGCACAGAGCCTTGGTGGCAATGCTTCCACATGACATTCCCTCGGTCGACAATTGTACCTGTTTTGGCAACCACAGCTACAAGACAATACCCAATTGTCTTTAACTTGTCTTTCTAAATATTCGAATATTTGTGAAAGGTGAAAGGGATGAACAATGGGCTCAATTGACTTTGCCACCGCACTTCGGGGATGTGCTCAACCTACACAATCAGCCAGGAATCTCCACACAATTTCATCACCAACTGATCATGTTCATCTCAAAATTTAAATGGTGTTACCGTGACAAGTTCTGTTGATGCAGCTGCTTCCGCAAAAGGTCCCATCTTTTGCCATGGGCTTTTCCCAAATCCATGTCGATGGTGGCAGCTGACCCGCCTTAGGATTTGACCTTCTCAATGGAGATCCTTTACCCAGAAGATGGGGGCATAGAGGCCGCTGACGTGGGAAGACTTGCAGAGGGTCGGAATCGGCCGAGTTGCGATGTCAGACCCAGTAAGTTATTTCCTGATAAAGCAGAATTTTCTCTATATTTGTTTGATTGTCTATTCTTCCAACAATTCACCAGATTTGGAGCGTCCAAACCATCGAATCCAATCTGCACCGTAACAATCTCGGCCCAGGTCTACCGGTCTGTGGACGCGAGCACCTCGAGCACCGAGCCTCCGGAGCTGATCCAATTGCTGGGGAGTTTTGCTGGGTTTGTATTGGGGATGATTGATGAAGGGGTTACAGCCACATGAACCGAACCCAGTTTTTTGGGCGACCTTTTTCTTCCGATTTTCAATCGTCGTCTTTGCACTTTAGGGACGTGTTTGTCAAGAAATGGTAGTTTTCACCAACTGTTTTGGATGTCAAGGTTGAGGTGGAGCTTTGAACGGTTGCAGGCTTGATGCTAGTGACATCCCAGCGAAGGCTTTCACTTGGGAACAAAGAAATCCCAGCAACTTCGATCACTATATACTCGTATTGGATGTGAGGTGTGCAAAACTGTGATGTCTGAAGCATACAATGATAGATCGTGATAGTGATCTGATAGTGTATAAACTATGTTTTTTCGTGATTTGTTGGTCACTTTTGGCGTTCAGCTGTGGCACCAGGAGACGCCAGTTTCTTCCAGCAGCGAGGACTTCAGCCTCTTGGGCTTCCTGTTGGTTCGGAGACCCAGCGATCCAGCGATCTGGCACAACGTTGCAGCGAGTGCTATTTCGTGCTGAGGCCTGGAGCTTCATCATAGCTAGCTGATCCAAAAATGGTGGAGACAAACAGGTTATGAAACTTTGTCAAAATTTATGGTGTGTCATGGCTCCGTGGCGTTCAACATTTCGTTTGGGATGTTTTTGGGAGGATCCAACAACATGTTTATTGCTTTCATTGGCTCTCTCATTGCACAACGGACATGTGCAACCACTGGAGCGTTTGGATGGTGAAGCCATTTCCAAACGCCCCGTGGCTTGTAGAAAATTAGTGGGTTCCATTTGAACGACAAGGTCCAAGGTCATGTCTCGCATGCTTCAGATTTGTTGGATCATGAATCCTTGTGCAATGCACATGTCACAAGTCATCACTCAAATGGACCCAATTGGGACTCTGTGCCACATCACGACGGGTCCCAAGTGTGTTCTTCGTGTGCCGTGGGCCGCACGGATTTTGAAGCCTGGATCCTTTCATCGATGAGGATGATCGCTTCCGGTACTCACTGCTGTGGGCCTCGGGGTGGATGATCCAACGCTTCAAACTTTGGACAATGGAAAGCAGATGTTGGTTGGTGAAAACATGGGGTTGTAATTTGCAATGTATTACTGCATTTTTTTTGGATAAAACTCTTGTGTGTATAAATGGCAATCGTGGACCGTTCCATTGGAGAAAACTGGAGATATCCCTATCAAGCAGAAACTCCACGCGTTTTGGATGGAACCCCCGGGCCGGCAGTGCGCAGTCACAAGGACTTCGTTTCACGATCCCAAAAGAGTTGGCAGATACCACTTCTTTGGTGATTTTGAGACAGTCATTGCTTAGCAATGGGTGAAAAAGGGGTTGTTCTTGGGGAGCTGTTCACATTGAGTGAAAAAGAGTTTGGCAAGAAAACATAAGAACATACCTATTCAAGGAGAGCACAATCCAGACATTCAAGCAGATTCCCTAGACGAGGTATGATTTTTGAAGATTTTGATCAATCCATTTGCAGACCTGTTTCCACCCGGTTTACCTTTGTTGAGATGCAATTTCTTCCGCTCAAAGTTCAACAGTGCTCTGCAGTGCAGCTAAATATAGCTTTCTATCAGTTTGAGTCAGCGTCCAATTGTCTATAGAACATCGGCACCTGAACGCCTAAAATCACATGCCATTCATGGCATACCATTCTTATTCAGGTAGAAACAGCTGTTGACCTCGGACGGTATCTTTGCTGATGGGTGCTTCTTGAAAGCCACGATGCCATGGCAGGCGCAGCGCAGGGTCTATCCATACAGATTCGATCCTTTGATGGGCCGAGCAACACTTCAGGCAACAGCAGGTTCGTTTTTGGGACATTTCATGCTATTTCAATGACTAATGTGCTAAACCCAATAGTAAACTATCCCCAATAAAGATTCAGAGATTCATGATGGGCACCAGATTATTTCAGATTTGGGAATCTCCAGTGGGCCGCTCCAAGCCGACAGGTTCACATGGCAAACTACCCGACTTCGGTGCCCGGGATGGGTCCCGACGTGGGGTTTCCAGCGAAAACTTTTTAAAGCAACGCCCAAGAGACTGACAAGATCTGACAAGTGAAATCCTACTGAAATTGTGATACAGTTGACATTTTCATACATTTTCCATTTTTGCAAATCCCATTAAATCAGCATTGAATGAACATTTTTACATTTTTCTTCTCTTTTTGGACTATATTTGGTTACAAATTGTTGCTATCGGACCGTCAGATCTTTTCGGATGCCGCAGGTACGTCACGGTTCACCGAAAAGGAACCTGAAAAGCCACCGAAGAACAACCTGCAACCCATTCTGCTGGGAAGGCGAGCTGGATACAAGTTTACTTGACATTGAGTAGATATCTACTCAATGGGTATCTTCACTATGCATGAACATATACAAATATCATTATATATGATATAGTTAAATGTACAAGATACGTATGGAGTATGAATAGACGAAGAAATAAGGAGACACATCAACAGATAAATGATATGATCTGATCTAAAAAATAACTAATTCCATACAAGAAACACATATCTTACTCGTCGCAGGGAAAACTCACTCCCTACCTCTGTAGTAACGTCGCAGCGCATGGAGGCAGTTGAAGGCTGTTGCAGCTGCTGATCGGATCTTGTCACAGCGGGTATTTGAAGAGGTGCCGCCGTGCAGAGTGGGATGTATCGGCCGAGATTTAGCCAACTGAGCGCTGTTTAAAACCTTGTTGGTTGATGATTAATCATCATTAATAAGGGTTTGAACCATCAAATGATGGAGATATAGATGTGATAAAGTTGATAAATGATGGTTGACGATGATATGGGATTATACTACCCACTATCTTGGCGATGATAAAGGGATGACTCAGGTCTTTGGAGCACTGCTCAACTTCGATTAATGATATCTCCATACTTTATGATACATCACCACTATGAGAATACATGGTATCAATGACACATCTAATATACAGTACATATGGGGATGTATTGTGGGACATATGATATGTATGATATGGGGATAGAGTTTAATGATGATGTATGATTTATATAGTACAATCAACTAAGATGGGGATATAATTGGGATATTTATGGGATATAGGTATATTGGGATATGCAACCAACTTGATATGATACTGGCCAGGTGTGTTTGAAAATGGAGGATATCCCAAGTTATAGCATTTTTTGCTGGAAAAACGGTGACAATAGTCTATTCTACATCTAAACCAAAATCCATGTTTTAATATGTTCAAACCATCAAGATTCAAGGAATATCACTGAATACCACCTGTCTGACAAAACAAACAACTGGGTTGTGATTTCAAACCAGATTAGGGAAGGTCCCAAGTAACTTGCCTATCTTGAAGCAGTGATTTTCTCGGTACCATGAGATCAGATTTTCAGATGGGGGAGTTGGATCAATTGGATCCAGATTGCTGCCACTTTTCATGGGTGGCTTTGATTCTCCAACAGTTGAATCCATGGCTATGGATTCACTGGATGCAGCAAAAGATGTTTCTTCAAGGTTTTCTCAAAGGACTTATTGCTCATGCACAATCATCCAGATCCATACCATACATACGTGACTGATTGAAGATGGCCTTCCCAGACTTTGCCTTCCGATTCCACTGCAAAAGGCTGGCGCCTTGCAGACCAAAGTGTCCAGAGCCAAAGAGGAGAGCAGTCATGGGTCGCTGCGGGGACGGGTCAAGGGACAACAAAATAGCAGGGATTTACAGGATGTACAGGGCTAATTAAGAATGGCAATATAACTACTGTCATGCAACTGAAAGGGAATATAGTTTGACCAAAGGTTATGTCAGCAAGGTAATGAGGAGGATTCTTGACTTCAAAATCGGATATGTGCAATATTATATATATATATGTATAATGATGATGGCTAATTTGATGCAACCGGAAGAGAAAATAAGTCGACCAAGATCAACACCAAAGAACAATCATTTACGGGGTGCGGTGTATATAAGCCTGGTAATTGCCGACATAACTAATATCATGACCAACAGACCAAGAATAATCGCAGAGATAGAGTGTAAACATTGCGGTTGGTGATGTCTAAACGGAAGATCTGACCAACATCATTGATACTATAGATGGTGTAACCAAAATTAAGTAGCCACCATTTTCTTCTGATATTTTCCGATTATCGTAGGTCATGAATTGTCAGTCGACTAAAACTTGTCCCATGTCCATGTAAAGGGCCTTCTCTCTTACAACATTGCCCCATCCAGGACTTGCGCGCCGCTAAGCAGCAGGCGGGAAGCAACGATGCTGCAGTTGTAGAGTTTTTTTCCCCATCTTTGGACACGGTTGGATGATGTTGGATGGTGTCGTCTGGTGAAGAGTCCGCAAAAATCAAATTGAGTCATGTCTGGGCCCAAACTTCCCAAGGGTTGCCGTGATTCGGCAGTGATCGGAGGTGGATGAAGCACAAGAAGTGCAGCTCCACTTGTTGGAGCTTCAACAGCAGCTGGAGAGGCGTCACCGGGGGCATCTAGGCTGACCTGGGTGCTGGGCATTTGCCACAAATGGAGTGGACAATGCCAGGGGTTGGCAAGAGCAAGAACTGCCAGTTTCCATTTTTCGTGCCAGGCAAATTCGCGAACATCGCGAGAATTTGGCTGTTGCAGCTGAGGTGAGCTTCGCGGCCGGGTATTAAAAATCGACAAGGGTCACTGGCCCCCCCAAAAAACAGCCGAAACCAACATCCACAGATTAGTGTTTCCACAGATCAATCTTTGATTTCAGTGTCTCTCATTACTCATATAGAATTATATAGAATTATAGAATTATAGAGTACTCATTTGTCATTTGGACTCTCATTTGGGTGAATGACTACAAAATATTCCAGTGTCCATGCGCACCACTTGTCGCTTCCTCTCACAGGAGCGTCGAAGGCTCATCGATTTGACCTGTGGCTTTCCAAGCCGGGCAGGGCGCCACAGCTGTTGGGCCTTGGGGGTAAGATATAGAAAGATGAGGAAAGTCATCTTCTGGCAGAGTCCGTACTATTTGGAAGGAGGGCAAGACACATATGGTCGTGGGACACTTTAACCTGTTAGATATTCTAATGTAGATGAGACGATGTTGTATTTTTACTCGTGCATGTCCACGCATCGCACGTGTGGTTCAGGATGCAATGGCTGCGAAGCGAAAATCTCTGGAGGAGGCTGGGAGATGACTCAATTGACGTTGCCAAACACCCACGAGTTCCTCTTCCTTCAACCAGGCTCTCCACGACGAAATGCGATGTTTGGAGGAGCGGCTTCGCAAGAAACTGGCAGAATGAATCGGAATGAAGAGCAAAACAGCAACTTCTAGGATTTCAACAGTTTGGAAAAATGATACAGTGGAAGTGTGGAAGTGGAATCATGTGGAATCTGTTCAAAGGTCAATTGTTCATTTTACCTTCCTTGATCCTGAAACAAAAGCGATGTAAGCGCTGTGGCGTGGGATCTGTGTGGCCAGGAGGCGCAAGATTCCAATGCTCTGCTGGAGGATTCGGTGGGTGCTTTGCTGCAGGAGATGGAGAAGTTGCAACAAGAGAGGCTCTCGATCTTACAGCAGGCAGAGTGACGCAGAGTTGACGCAGAGTGATGGAGTAGAGCTGTTTCGATGTGTTTTTTTTGAATGTTACTGTGGATGGTTTTTTTGATGCGTTTCTGTGCTGAACTGTTCTTCAAAAAGCTATCAGCAGTCTCTGAGAAGTCAACCTTCAAAGGTGCTCAACGAGTCCAATTCCCCCGAGGCCACCAAGAGTTGGGCGGTGTGGGCTGCCGGATGGTGACGACAAAGTATAGAAAATCGATGAACATCGAACATATTTAAAGATACGGGATATATTTATATAGGTGTGTATATATGTATATATATATATATACACAGTTGATATGTGAACCTTTGAGTGGAGGTCTTAGATATATATGATGTTTCCGGATGTTTTCCTGATGTTTAGCTAGTCCCCAGCCATTTGGATCGAAGTACTGAAGAACACAAGGCGCGGCCTCGTCAACACTTTCAGGCTGGTGGTGAATGCCACAGACCTTGGAGGCATAGGATGGTCGGAAAAAGCAGAGAACAACCTACCGTGACATGCCCCTGTTGCACCGTGATTCAGCGTGCGCGAAGAAGCAGCTGGCTGTTGATAGGGTTTGCGGATTTTCATAGCCTTTCACAAAAATCAGGTCCCTCAGGTGGCCTTTGACATGTAAGACTCACTGACACCTGAGCTTTACCGCCATGGATTCCTTGCTGCGCTGAGAGAATGCAGCGTGGTGAGGTCTACGGACTGCTGAAGGTGGGGTGAGAAGGTAGCATCAACTCATCCAGTACACATCTTTGCTTTGGTTACTTTGGTTGGCCATATTTCCTGTGAATATTGGAGATATTTCCATCCTCTCAGCTGTTAGCTCCACGCCCAGCTTCTTTCACTCTACCTCATTTTCTAGGCTTATTCATGTTGACAACATCATTTTCTCTCTGTATCCCCAGCAGTTCTTGTTGATTTCATTTCATTTGAATCCACAATTTCTCCTCTAATCCACCATCTTCCCGCTAACCAAATCATATTTTCATCCTCAAAGTTCACCATATTCTCTGCATTTTGTTGGTGTTTGCCATGATTTTGATCCTCAACTTCCAGCCTTTTTTTGACATTTTCTGACCTCCGGATCCTCCTGACTCCTGCCCCATCTTTTCGGACAGGTCCCGGAGCTGAAACGTGAGCTGCAGCGGCGCCAGCTGAATGCCGTTGGCACCCGCAGGGAGCTGACGGAGCGATTGCTGGAGGATGATCGACGATCGCAGGAGACCTTGGAGCCTTGGAGAATTTTTTCGGGGTTGACTCGGGTTGACTATTCAACCTTGTTAAGCAATCTTTGACCATTTTGAGCCATTTTTCTTTGACCGTGACATTAACTATTCTTGACTGTGACATTAATCGTCTTTGACCATCTTTAACCATGTTTAGCCATGTTTCACCAGCAACAAATGGAACACTGAATGGATATATCATGGGTAGTATATAATGGGTCCATCACGAATGATGATTTGGTTGTTTTTTTCCTTTTGGTATGTTCAACCACATTTGGGATGTGTTTTTGTTTTCAATCATAGAAATGGGATGATGATCCTAAATGACAGATATTTTAGATATCTTCTTCAACCACCAGCCAGATTATCGGTATGATAGTATGACTTTGGAGTTTCTTGATGGGATGAGATGATAGGTATGACATGGGTCGTTTTTGGTATGGGTCATTCTTGGTGTGGCATGGGTAATCTTTTTTGGATGAGTTCTGTGTGGATCAAACCTGACAACAATGATATCCGGTATCCGTTTTTTTTTGTTTGGGGGGGAATCATACCAATGTGGATTGATACCAAGACAATGTTTGTTTTGGGCAAAAAGACGGGGTGCCATCCAGTAAACAGGCTTGGCTATGGCTATGGCTATAGGGAAACACCATTTTCTATATGCACAAATAATCTTGAATGAGGGTTTTTGCATTCAGTTTCGTGTAGTTGTCGAGCACAGTGCTTTCGGGCAAGTTCCTGACTGGTGAACAAAACAAAGCTGAAGGGTCGAACCACTATTCAAAGTGAATCAACGGATGAGGTGGAAACAAACTCAAAAAAAAGTGGCAGAAGTGGGAGTTTGACATTTTGGGATTGAACATATTACACTTTCCATTCTCGCAGTCCTTTGCGTTGAGTTTTGTTTTGCTCAAGTGGTTGCTGGAACCCATGCTTCACCCAGGACACCCCCGGTGCTGGCGATGCTGTCGATGCTGTCGATTGCGAAATCGTGGAGGAGTCTGTGGACTTTGATCTCTACGGTGGTGTGAAGGGGGAGCTGATGGATGACCCGGAACCAATGCAACCAATAGACTCGCAAGGAGATCAGCAGGTGGGTGTATCCAAAAATGGGGGATGGGGCCCACAACTTCTTGCAACTTTATTGCTGGAAATTGGGAAAATGACTCTGACGATTAACCAATTGACTGACAATTTTCAATCAATCCCAGGTGCCAACAGTGCCAACTGCTGATGATGCCACCTTGGGGCAGCCTGAGAAGACACAGGAGGAAGGTCGAGTGAAGCGTCGCAAACGGAAGAGGCGTCAGAGCAAGGGGCTGCAGCACAAAGAGGCGCCGCCCACTGAAGCTCCAGCAGTTCCATCTGCTCCAGTTCCCTCTGAGACTCAAGCAGCTTCAGAAGCTGCTGCTGCAGAAGCCGCTGAAGTTCCGGCAAGTCAAGAGACCTCTGAAGAGAAAGCGGTGAAATTTCTGAAGGATGTTCTTAAGCGGTGTTCCCTTGATGAACGTCTCTTGGAATTCCTAGCTGGAATGCTGTTATTTTTGCTGTTTTGAGCAGTGGTTTTAACCCCTGAAACAATGGTTGTGAAGTGGAGATTATCCTTCCATGTACCTGGATCAATGACTATGACTATGAATGCTCGACCCCCTGCGAACCACGCAGTCTCAAGGATATTCCAAACACATTCATTATTTTGAAGCAACTCATCATGATGTCATCATGTCATGATGTCAGGAGGTCATTCACCATTCATCCCATTTTTTTTTGTTTTCCCCTATGGCACTCCAGGTTTGGGATGCCATGGTTATGAGGATCTCCTCCTCCAGCTGCACGAGAAGCTGCTGCCGCCCTACCAACACCCCTTGGATGCTGCCTTTGAGCCGCCCCAAGACGTGGTACCGGCGCCGGAGGACGCGTTGGAGGCGGCCTGGGCATCAAAAGGAGAGGAACCGCAGGATGCTGCGGAATCTGAAGGAGATCAGGATGCCCCGGATCAAGGGGATCACCAGGCGGAGAAAACTGAGACCAGTGGCCTGGAGAAACCCGAAGGGACCGAAGGAACCGAAGAAGCACAGCAGTTGAGCCCGGCGCTTCAGGAAGAACTTGGCCGCTTGGAAGCAAAGGTCCAGGAAGCCATGAGGAGAACAGCACGAGCTCAGCTGCAGCTGCGGAGGAAGAAGGCGGAAGAATTGTTGTTAGTTGGTCTGGTGAAACATCTGAAAGCTGCCTGCAAAGTTTACAGGGAACCAGGAGAACAACCTGAGGAAGAAAAAATGGGATGGCTGGGAGTATTTTGAAATGGAAAGACACATTTTGGGGGCAATGTACTGAACTCTTCGTTTTTCTTACGGCCTCAAAACAAGGCTTGCCAATCATGCAGATACTTGGCTTCCAGCAAGCCCAGTACGGATGCTTGGAGCCATTGAACGGGTATAGTGAGATGAAGAGAGACGCTAGATGCGGCTAGATCCAAGGAAGTGACCAAAGAAACTGACACTTTGCAGATCTTTGCAGTTCAGATTCCTGGAAGAGAACATGTGTGCAATGACAATGATATATTTTGTTTATGAGGTTGTCATCCTTCCATCTGGTGTGGCAACCCCCGCTGTTCGAATAGATTTATGCCATCTCTACCGAGTCTCTACCCTAACAATGATTTCAGTTGGCTTCAATTAATACATACTAAAAGAATCGCCTCTGAGTTCTTTTCATTCCCAAGCCTCCATCTCTTCTAAATCCCAACGTTCAAATGATACCAGACATGCCAAGGGATATTGAAGCTTCAATTAGACTCCATGATAACGCCCTTGAGATGAAGCTGTTGCATCATGGGGGTCAGTGTTTAGGTCGGAGAAACCCACACTTTTGACGGATCCCCCTGGTTTCGAAGCTGCAGAGGCCGCCATTCCAATGGCAGCAGGAGACTCAGCCAAGAGTGAGCTAAGAAGAGGTTCATCCAATTGGCAATTCAACATTTAGGAACAACCAATTGGATGGGGGTTTTCTGGTTGAGAAAAGATGCCAAAATTCTGTGGGTCCCAAATTTTGACCCATACCAAGGTGGGGCAAAGAGATGGACGTCGATTTCCCGGATTTCGGGAGGGTGTCTGAGGGGCCTTTGGGTGGCCTTGTAGCACAAAGTTGTTGCATCACACGGCCATCAAAAAAGAGGTGTGAGTCCCTTCGAAACCCATGAGTTTCCAAGCGCAGGAATTCACAAACCATCTTGCTTTTTTTGGTGAACCGTGATTCTTAGAACCACCCAACAAGTTGCCATATCCGCAAGATGACCAAGCCAGCTTGAGCCTGCAGTGGAGAAAAAATGCGGGGGATTGCCCAGTGCCACCTGGCACTGTTGGTGACAGGGTACTTGCCTTACTTTGCACAAAAAAAAAGAATTAGGCTCGCAACGCGGTACTTGTGCAACGTGTACATACAAAGTATGGTAATATCTCTGTAGCGAAGCGCAGCGAACCGTTTGCTGTCGTGAAAATCAACTTGTTAAGCGGACAGCGAATGAACGGCACGTGCAAACGCTGTTGCAAAACGGGAAAGACCGCCATGACTTTCAGTATGAGACGCGAATTTTACTGGTTTGGCCCGGCCAAAGTATTTGCCGCAGAAAGCGATGCACCTTTGCTCATTGAAACTGCTACGCTGCTACCGTTTCATGTTTTTCCATGTCTATACAGTCATGAGTGTTCCAGCTTTTGTTTGACCGGCATTAAGAACGCGTTGAAAGATCGTCGGTGCCCTTCCTCAAGCCCGGCTCTTTGTTTGTGCCTGTCACTTCTTGTGATCATTGTCTGGATGCACAGCCTGCAGTTCCGTCCAATCTCTCCTATCCTCAGCCGACGAAGCTGTTTTACCCAGACAAATGGAAGGTAAATCATGGTAAAGTTATCCAGTTATCCAGTTATCCCGATCCAAAGGAAACGAGACCAACAAACAACCAAAGCAGTCACAGTTCTGGTTCAATCTTCGGGTGGAATGGTCTTGCAACAGTGCCAAAATGGTACTGCGAAAACACTATGCACAACCTTTTTGACTGGAGCCCTAAATACTTGGATCCTGGTCCAAGCACCCATCACTTTTCTGCGCAGCAGAACACCATAAAACAAGATGGATTATTGGGGATGCTTGCAGGCCCCTTTGTGGCATAGAGGGCATCACGGGTGCCATTGGCGTTGCCGCATTGCCTTTTTGTTGCCACGCTGTTGCTACTGGGTAATGCCAACGTTTGCAAGTGCCGTGGACGTGTAGTGGTTGTCATATCACGGGTGTCTTGCTGTCGTCATATTGATGGTTCACTTCCGCCTTGAAAAGGCCTTGACACCTGCAACCTCGACAGCCTCAGAACTACTTTATATTAACGAGAAAATGAGCATGAATGCTTTGCCCACGTCGGTGCAAGCCAATCCGAAGGCGCGAATGTTTCAATTTCACACTATCTACGGCACAGAGGAGTAAAACCTGACGGCCTTCACCTGTGGGAAAACTGAATGGAACCTTCGGCAGGTAGACACCTGAATTTGTTTCAACTTGGCATTTGGGTAGCTTTGGTGCAAAGTCACGTTAGCGCCGGCATTCGACATCACTAAAACCTTTTCTTACATTGAGCGCCTCTAAAAATTGGGTTCAATATGCATCGGCCGCATCTCTTCGAGGTAGGCCTCCATGGGACATTTTTCACCAAAGGGTAAGATCCCAACACCACTTTTCATCACATCTCCCTCAAATACTGTAGAGTGCTGGGCTGTAAATCAGACCTGCATCGGCAACGAACCGCTTAAACATACTCATGCGCTTGGGCGAAAACATAGGACCGCTGGAACATTTCGATGGGCAGGCTGCTTCAGCAACAAACAAATGCGAAGAACCCAAATGGGATTTGCGTAACAAAGATCAAGTACGCGCACACCTTTTTTGCACATCCCCCCTGCCTGCTTTGTAAATCAAAGTCCGGCTATGCTAAAAACTATGGGTTGGCTTCGAACCCCTGCAAGACAATTTTGCACTTGTCACTGTAAACTGTAGAAATGGAACTTCAACTGATGCACCTTCTCACGTACACACTTTGTTTGATTACTGGGCCAGTTGACAACTCGTGGATTGCGTGCGCCGTTTGCACGAACAATTCTCGAATAGACCAAACAACTCACGCACCATAAACATGCCACCACTGGAACAAAATAACCACCACTGCAAACAACCTCATGCGCCGAAAGGTCGACTCAATAAATCTCTTTGCAATGGATTTTTGATTTGCGAAGGTCAGTTGCACTGGAACACGATTGACCAACCGTCACTGCACACCTCAGCGGCCAACAGGCCAAACCTAAATTGTCGCAACTCGCCGGGTTCATCACAACCACCCCTTGGCTTTTCCCTAGTCCTTTGTTGAACTCTTCGTCAAACCTACAAGTTCAACATCAAGAAAATGCTGCAAGGAAGTGTGGGATGGCAACAAAGGATTTCAGAACAGCAGACTGGAAACAGCGTCGCGAACTTAGAAAACTTGGTCCATTGTGACGGTAAGAGACATTTTTTCCGTGCAACCAAAAGCGCAAATGGCAGCTCATGATCGCATGGTAGCGGCGCTGGGCGTGCCCACGGGCCGATCAGCAGGCGGGCAAGACTGCTCAGCGCAGGCAAAACCACCCAAATTATATCGAGCAGCGTGAGCGCAGTCCAGGAAGACGAGTGCCGCGAAAGTAGAGCAAGGGATGTTGAAAGGGATCGCAACATGTTAGGAACTGGGGAACAACAACCACGAGTTCCAGACCAGGACACTACTGCCTACCCTTGCGCACCTGCATCAAATTCTTGGCGCGAAGTGAAGCAGCTCCGTCAAGGACCAGACCCACCAAATACCCAAAGTTATCATACCACCTAGGGCAAGGTTGAAACGCCCTTTTGAGTCTGTCCCGCGCAAGTGCAGAAAGTGACGGATTTACTTCTTCCCGCTTTCAATCTCAACATGAAACACTGGGATCTAGCATCCGTCTACCAGACTCAGAGTGCAACGCGTAAGCAGGAAAGAGGCGCTAAATCAGGATAAGCAGAACTCTGTAACACTGTCACCTCTTATCCGATTGGTCCCTGGCAGCCACAAACCCGCTACATAGCATCCCACAACCGCCACGCAACCACAGGAACACCAACGATTGGTGGCAGGAGGAAAAATCCAGCCACACAACCATAGTAGAACCAATGGTTGGTGAAGGCGAGGGGTAGTCAGTAGGCATGGACGGACCGAATCTTAGACCCGGACATGTAGCACACACAGAGTAAGGAAATGAAAATGGCAGATACGACCTCAACCTGCATGGAATACCGCTTGGGTGGCGTCATTTTTGCGTAGTTCGTGGGCAGGAGTGTCTCACCAGCGTCGTTTCACTTCCATTCCTTTAACTTATGTTCAAACAGCGAGAAGGGGTCACCAGTTTTTGCCATATTTTCGTATTTGGGTCTTTGTGTTATTTGCAAACACAATTTGAACACTTGCCCCAGCATCAAAATGCTGAACCAAACTATGCAAAAAACCGAACACACATACGAACAACAGGGGGCAGCTTTGGCAGCAACGCGCATGGAAAAAACACCGCAAAGATCGAACCGAATACAGCATTCAGATCCAGGGTTCCCGGCAGCAGCCGTGACAAATCATAAATTGCAACGCCGAGACGGATCCCAAAACGATAATTTTTGGATACAAAAAATTAAAAGAGAGCCGTGGAAGTACAGGTTCGAAGCGTGGAGTTTGCAATGAGTTCGCCGGTGCACGTTGATTACCCCGCATGGCTGGAAAGAGGCGAGGTGCATTGACGCCAATGGAACATGCCAGTTTGTCATCAGGCGAAGTTCGTTTGAGCAGATTTTTCCCAACAATTTTGAAAAGATATGCGCCCGATTTTGTTATGATTATAGCCCAACACGCACCAAACGCGAATGGCACCGAGATGTGGCGTAAGGCAATGAAAATTACAGAGCCGATATACAAGTCAAAATCATGAGTATGGCGGAAACATTTGCCAAATCCAATCCTTCCATTGGAGTTGGCCAAACGGAGGGAGAGGTTCTGCCAATGGAAGTCGGAAATTCGACAATTTGAATAGCAATTCAGGAAGGCAATTGATGAGGACGAGAAAGTGTCGCTTCTTGTTCATGTTGCGCCAAAGTAAGTGCAGCAATCCATTTGCATGCAATCATGTAATTTGGACTCGTACAACAAGAGGCGCACGTATATACATCGATACTTGAGCGCGCGTAATTGTCGGAAAAAAATCATGGAGGACAGTGTAGCGCATCAAACAGTTCCAAACCGAGAGAAGGTCCAAACGGACCGGCCCCCGTGAACATTGGGGCAGTCAAAACGAAAGGCAACGCCAAAAAGGTAAGAGCAAAGGCAAACCGGACAAAGGCGAGATGAAGTAAAAAGGCAAGAACAACCAGCACCAGTGGAACCAATCATGGAAAATGCAAAGACAGAGGCGGGATCAGAAGTATGTCAGCGACAAAGGCGACAAAGGCAAACACAAAAACAAAACGCTTGATGATGGCAATGGCAAAATGAGGAAAAACGAGCAAGGTACATAAATAAAAACAAAGGAATGGAAACAAACCATATGCCGGAAACCCGTGTCACATTTGCAAAAAATATGGGCGCATAGCCACGGGATGTCGCCGGAAGGTTGCGGAGGCAGAGGTAAGGACAGTAGGATCTATGAGGGATTGTGTCGCAGAGCCAAGCGCAGACATTATCATGACCGCGCGACAAAGTTGCAGCAATCAAACCGGGCGATGATATGGATTTTGTGCGGTTCATAGTAGCTTCTGGTGCTTGCGCAACGGTCGCGACCGAAGGTTAGTTAAAAGTCCAGGGCGTTGAGTTGAAAGGTTATGGGGTACAAAATTCCAAGGATTGAACTCGAGGATGGACTGCGTGGAACCATCCGTGTGACAGTCACGAATGCCAGCGGGAATGTGCTGGCGGTTTCTCGTGCACAATGCAAGGTTAAACGTGTGTGCGCATCAGTTCCCCTATCCCACATGTTTTTCAAACCGATGCAGATGCGCAGAATGCACATGGCAACGCGCACCTCACGGAATACGACGCGAGCACCCGGGGCGTGCAACCTGCTGGGTCCCGGGGTTAATTCGTAGCATCGTGTGTTAAGTCGTAATGTTGTAGCAGCGTGTGCCTTGCGGAAGTGCATGTTCTAGAAGATTCTACGTCTCAATTTTATGATAGTGCGTGGTGAACAGATTCTGGCATTTTGCTCTCGGATCAGCGTGTGCCTTGCGGTGTTTTTTCCTTCGTATCAATATGGAAGGCATATTAGAAAGTGAAAATTCGTTTTGAGATTGCTGCTAGATTGCGGCTGGGCTGCTGGGGTGCTGCTGAGCGAATGCTACCAAACTGTTCTCTAAAGTGATTGGTACTGGATTGCTGCAGGTTGGGCTGCTTCAGAATGCTGCAAAACTGCTGGTAAATTTTCTTTACGTTGTTGCAAAATTGTTGCTGGCCTGCTGCTAGGCTGGTGCTGGGCTGGTGTTCAGCTGCCGCTGACCTGCTGCTAAATGTTTGCGAGGTGTCCAAGTGGACAGCATGCAATCTGCTGCCTGGCTGCTGCCGGATTCCACGAATGCTGCCAGGCTGCATATGCACTGTTGCTATACTGTGGCTAAAGGATATCTATTTTGCATTACTTTTTGGGAAGTGAGGTTTCGCAAAACTAGTTTTTGACCTCGTTCGGTACCTCGTTTTGACCTCGTTTTTGCATCGTTTTGACGTCGTTTTGGCGTGTTTTTGACTTCGTTCGGACTGTGTGGGTAAGAAATTAGTTTTGTACACAGCCCTCTGACGGCAGTACCCGGCAGCGGCACGCCGCAGCGGCACCAGCAAGCCAGCTCCAAAGCGTACACAGCCCTGCAGCGCGGTACCCTGCAGCGTGGTACCCTGCAGCGACGCCAGCAAGCCAGCTCCAAAGGAAGCGCGAGCAGGCGGACAGCAGCACCCTCAAGCAGCACCCTGCAGCGACCAGCAAGCCAACTCCAAAGCAGACACCGCACTCTGACGGCAGTATGTGGAAGCAGCACCCTGCAGCAGCACCATGATGTGGAATTTTTTTATGTGAAACAATGTACGTAGATTTTTGGCAAACTTTGGCTGGGAACGCTGCTTTTGTCAGCCATGTCCTTCTAGGACCGTAGTCGGATTGTATTGACTTGGACGGGCGAAAGAGAAAGATACCCTGCAGCGGTACCTGCAGCAGCACTCTGCAGCAGCACCGGCAAACCAGTGCCAAAACGAAAACATGCAACTCATCACTCATAGACACTGGGGGCTGAATCATCTTGAGGATAGCGTTTCCAAGACGCTGTCGAATTGGAAGCATGGTTCGCACCAAATAGAGACTTTGAACAACGTTGATTCTGAAACGCATTTTTGGGTCCCAACTACATCTTCATCCGTACCTACACAGCGACTCCATGCTGAAGTACGTGGTGGTGACATGCCCCGGATCACGCAAATATAACAGTTAGCTAAGGCTGTGCCCATTTTCCATCCTACGGTGCGCTCAAGCACCTTAACCATTTTATAACATAAAACCATCAAATCATAACATGGGCACAGCCATATTATATAAAACATATCATATCTTTAAAACAATATTTTACACTAAATAATTTCATTACTAGAAATATTATAACATATTTCATATAATATTTCCCTATACACTCCTTGGGGTGCATTGATGTCTCAATTTCCATTGCCTTTACTGTGAGGCATCTTGACTTCAATTATTGCGCCTACGGTGTCATCAACCTCCTCATCAAGAGGAGGCGCTAGCAGATGGGGGCAGTTGAAGTGGTTGAAACTGGAATGGGGCTTTTGAGATATGGCTTACAATATTCTTCAGTGCTTGATTTTTTGTTTGTGGTTTGCATTGCAGTTTTGCAATCAGACTTGAAGCATGTTTCCATTATAGCATTTGGTGTTCAAGACCCCGACCATTTGCTTTCTCTTTTGGAGAGATTTTCACTATGCTGTTTCTTGCGTTGAAACCTGATGGTCTTGTGCCGTGGGTGTGCAATGCTGGTGATGTGGTGTCTGTTGCAGACATTGAGACTGCAAAACCCCGCAGTCCTGACATTGCCGAGCTGACCAACCATCTGACCATTCCACAGGGTCAGCAGATGCTGAAGCGTGTTGGGATGAAAAACACTGGTTCAACTACCAAGGATGCCAAGTTCTCATCTTACATCAGGGACTGGCAGAGGATTTCAGACCGCGCAGTGGAGTTGGGAGAGGTGAGAGACCGAAGTCAGGTTGGAAAAAAGAAGTTGGTTGGGTTTAGCAACACCCATGGCATCCACTACTGTGCCATCACTTCGGGAGAGGTCTTCACTTTGAACTCCCTTCAGGACCTTCGCCCCAATCCTTGCGACAGAGAGATGGCAATGACCTTGACTTTGACTGAGATGAAAGACCTGTTGGATGAGAGAGGATGGACTGGCAACACCTCCTTCCGTTCAAAGTCAGATGCGGTGGGCTATGTCATGGATGAGCTGAACAACCAGATGACCGACCCCATTGTTGAAGCTTCTGATGATGAGCAGACATCTGACGAAGAGGATGACGATGAAGAGCACGACCATTATGTAGAGATGATAGATGAGATTGTCGCAATGACCAGCAATGGCAGTGCGGATGTCAAGATTTTGACCGACGCCTCTGACTTCCATGAGATTGTCAGGTATGCCCAAGTCCAGAGCAACCGCTTTCAGAGCCTTTTCTCTGTCAAGTATGATGGTGCAAACACTACGGTGGCAAAACTCAAGGACATCATTGTGGAGAAGATTGTATCCATTGCCGATACTCGTCAAGATGCTGGCTATCCACACCTCAAGACTGATGACTTCAGGCTGGAGTTCCGTTGCGTTACGATGAATAATGAGGATTTGGTGGAAACCTACGCTCAGGGTGATGAGTTCATCAATGTGCAAATCCATCTACGCCTCAGAGGCGGGGGCAAGGCTGTGAAGAAGAATGACAAGATGGCAGTTGTGCGTGCCCGCTGTGGTGCAAAGGTTGCTTCAAGGCCAGTCTCCAACTTGATTGACGATGCAGAGAAAACCAAGTATAACACCATCTACGAGATGTTGATGAACAACCCTGCCAGCATTCAGCAGTTGATTGAGAAGATGTCAGCTGCAGATGCTACTGAAGTTGTCAAGTTGATTGACGAGGGCAAGTTGAAAGCAAACACCCTGCACCTTGTCATTGGCAACATTGTTTCAGAAATTTCGGCTTTGAAGGAGAAACGCGATTACTTCACCCATATCTTGGACAGCATCTCCCTTGCCTTCAATCTGGCAATGACCAACTACTGCTTTGACGATGACAAGGGCAAGTTCCAGTGGGAGGGACTGAAGGATGCAGTCAAGACCCGCAAGATTTCTGAGGAACAGCGATTGAAACACAGTCAGCCTGCAACTGCCAAGGGCAGTGCTCCCATGCAGACTGGTTGAAGTCTCACGCCAATTTGATAGAGAAGCACCCAGAAACTGCAAGATGCACAAGTAGGCATTACCCAGTGCGCAAGTAGGCATTACCCAGTGCCCAGTAGGCAAACCCACTTGCCCAGTAGGCAAACCCAGTTGCCAGAGATGTAATTTAGTCATTTTGGGGTAGGCAAACCCACTTGCTCAGATAAGCATTTGTTAGTGCCAACTAGGCAATTGCATCCAGTCAAAAGGGTGGAACTCTACTGCGGAGTTTTGGAACATTTCTTCACCCGACGGTGCAGGTTGAGTGAGGAAAATATCAGACTTGTTGCGTGTTTTCTGCTCATAACACTTTGCATTTTGACTGTTTCTTTCTATGCACTTCTTGACTTTATCTCCGTTTTATTTGTTCAGTTTTACCTCGGTCTTGCATCCACACCGGTTGCAGGTTGATGACGCCGTAGGCGCATCAACTCTACGAGTTGTTGACACCAATGACAAGCACAAATGCCTCTGGGTATATTAGATGATGAAAATGATGAAGATGAAGATGATGATAATGATGATGCCAGATGAGAAGCCTTTTGAAGGCTGAAGTGGTGAAGGGTTCAACTGTAATAGTTGTAGTTAGTTGTTGTTGTAGTTGGGAGGGTTTCCAATCCCCTTGTATATTTATAAAATAGTACAAACCCATATATCTATACCTCTTATATTATATTATATAACCCCATCCCTATTCATCCAACCTTTCAGGATGTCAGGTATGCAGTGTCTGGCGCTCTGTGGGAACTTGTGGCATGTTTTTTTGGGGGTAGTAGGATATAGGTATATAGTATAAAAAATCAGCCTACTGGATACTCACCTAGGATTAAGTAAGGTGGATGAGAGTATCCAGTGATGTTGATGACACCGTAGGCGCATCAACTCGTTGAGTTGATGACGCTGTAGGCGCATCAACGACGCTGTAGGCGCATCAACTCGTTGAGTTGATGACTTTTGGGTTGGGTTGGGTTGGTGTATGAAAAACAAAATTAGATGATGATGTTGATGAGTGGCAAGGTGCAGTATCAATTTTCTGTGGCAGGCACGGCACTAAATATTTCACTTATCAACCTTTCAGGAATTCTATACAACTCATCTTGTTTAAACAATGTGTAGTTGTTAGGCCATGTTTCCTTTTTGTTGCTAGGGGTTCTTTGGGCTGTTTCTTTATGTCTGTTTCCATCCATATTTCCGCAATCCTTTTTGCATAATGGTTGAGGTGTCCATTCATAAAGATTATTCCATAACCTAGTTCTTTTTCGGTATGGCATTCCATATTTGCAATAATCTACATCTTTAAATAGTTTTCCAGCCATAAATGGTTGCTTCTTCAAAAGTCCAGTCTGTGGATTTTCAATGAACCATATTTTCGGATTGAAGTATTCTATAATCTCAATCGTCTTCATTACTATTCTGTTCGCTTCATCAATCATTCTAACACCTGTTTGCTTTGCTATACTGTATTCTGTACAGGGCGGACTACTCCATTTCATATCAAAATACCCCACGGGATATATTCTATAATCCCATTGTAATATATCACAATTAATATCAGCATTTTTCAAGTCCAGACTTATGACCTCAAACCCCTTTTCTTTGGCTACTCTTCCGACACTACCCGTTCCGCTAAAAAGTTCAAGAAGTTTCATATTAATATAGTTGATATTATTATGAAACTATTTTGGCAATAAATTTATCAACCACTCGCCTTTATCATCTTTAGCGATATGATAGTATTCAAGAGTTTTTGCAACTGGGTTTTTAATCTTTCCAGACTTAACCATTTCAAAATATGATTTTTGCTTTTCTTCCCAAGTGCCTTTTGGTTTGCCTATTCCACGCTTCTCAAAAATCTCTTCTATCTTCTTTTTCTGCTCTTCTTTGTCTTCAACCTCTTTTTCTTTTGTTAGTTCATTCAGACTTGACATTATTGAAGACAACATTTTGCTGTTGTCTTTTGTATTCTCATAGATTTGGCTTAGC
>BGPT01001419.1:22099-49255 GCA_003297045.1 Symbiodinium sp. clade C Y103 | reverse complement strand
TTCAATGACATCTTTAAAGAATACAGAAAGGCAAAGGGAAAGGATAAAAGCAAATACACAAAACAGGCAAGAGAGTTATACAGAAACAAATTATATAATCAACTTAAAAAGAAATATGATGATGAATTATAGATATAGTTTATTTAATATTTAGTGTAAAAAAGTATTTAAAGAAATATAGTTTATATTATATAATGACATCCACAGATGCATCAAAGATGACTTCTATACAACCTGAAGAAATGAGTTTAGAACAAATTAAAGAACAACTTGCTTTATACAATAGATTGTATTACCAAAAGAGAAGACACGAAAAGNATGACTTCTATACAACCTGAAGAAATGAGTTTAGAACAAATTAAAGAACAACTTGCTTTATACAATAGATTGTATTACCAAAAGAGAAGACACGAAAAGGATTTTATGGAAACCAAAAAGGCAAGTGCAATAAGACACTACAGGAGAAAGCAAATGGATAAAATGATTGCTAATGGGGAAGTTGAAATACCACCCCAACCAAAAACTTATGAGACTAANGGCAAGTGCAATAAGACACTACAGGAGAAAGCAAATGGATAAAATGATTGCTAATGGGGAAGTTGAAATACCACCCCAACCAAAAACTTATGAGACTAATCCACCTACTGAAAATGTAAAGGCGACAAAACCTAGAAAATACAAAGGAGAAACATATAAGATTGTAAATGTTGAATAGATGATATAATTTAAATTTATTATATNCTACTGAAAATGTAAAGGCGACAAAACCTAGAAAATACAAAGGAGAAACATATAAGATTGTAAATGTTGAATAGATGATATAATTTAAATTTATTATATCATCTATTCTAATGACAGACAATAGCAGTAAGCAAAAAATCATCAATGACATCTATTATGATAGAGCGGGCTTCGGTTCTAAGAAAACAACATTAGAAGATGCCAAGAAAAAAGACCCTACCATAAAAATGACAGATGTAGAAGAGTTCTTTAAAAAGAATGTAGAAGTGAAGAAGAAACCCCGTGGTTGGAATTCATTCGTCGCTCCTTACAACAATCACACTTATCAAGTGGATATANTGGCAATGAAAGCAAGGAAGGATAGGATTTATCCCGAGTTGTCAGTCGGTGATAAAGTCAAGATAAAGAGGAAAAAAGCAATTACTGAAAAATAGAGAAGTAGCCATTTTTTAAAAGGAGACTATACCGTTGAAGAGATTACAAAATCATTAGGACAAACATATTTCAAGTTGGAAGGATACAATAGACCATTAATGCGTAATGAATTATTGAAAGTCTAGTCTTTAATGAATTTTACTAGAAAAAGTATTTAAAGAAAAAATGACTTAATATTTTAATATAGAAATCTTATATATGGATAAATTTGTAGAAAGTCAGATTAAAGGTTTAGNAACAAATACCACAGCAAACACTACACAAGCAACTAAAAAGAGAGTTAAACAAATTATCCAACTTTACAAGCAAAGAAAAATTGCTAAAGTAGCCACAGCTGACACTATGATTAAAGGCCTATTATCCACTGATAAAAAAGTTTATGACAAAGCATTTAAAAAATTTAAGGACAATATTGATAAGTGGAAAGGTTCAGAAACATTAAGTAATAGATTAAATGAAAAGAAAACACAGAGAGCAAAAGCCAAGGAAAAGAACACCTTTTTTGTTGAATTTGTTTTGTATCATTATGTTAAAGGAAACTTAAAGGAGTTAGGCATTAAATCCAGAAAAGCCTTTACACACCAAGGGGTACATTACATAACTGTAAGTTTTGATGACCAGACTGCAACAATTAAAGCAACTGAATTTCTTAAGGTTGATAAGAATGAGAGAATTTTTAGGTGGGAGAATGCTGATGATATAGGAGACCCTGATAAACAAAATTCTAGGTTTTGGGATGTCATTAATTTGCTTAAAGATGATGCAGATTTTAGGCAACAGATTGATACACTGACTGCATATTATGATAACTTAGGATGCATCAAGATTAAGACAGTAGAACAAGAAACCGGCAACGGTGAGAGAATGGATATTCTTAATCAAAACCTAACTGATGCATCTAATGTAGATACATACCATCATTATATAAATACCCTTTTAAAAATAGACGCTGATACAATCAAGAAAGGCATTGAAAAAGGGCATTATATTGAGAATGTATGTTGGAGAAATGCATTGATGGATTTTTACAGTAATACCCTTATGGGAGAGAAAAGGAGAAAGAGATTAACAATAGAAAAAATTAGTGAGACAATTTATTTAATACTTTGATTTACAAATATGACCCTGAAAAAAGAGACCATCATATTAAAACTTTTTATGCAATGGTTAAAAATAAACACATCTACTCTTTAAACCACGACCTGAACTCACTACAACATAAACCCATAAGAGATAGACATATTGTTAAAGCATCCGCTGATTATTACATAAATGAGAGGGAAGAACCCCTAAAATGTAAGATGATTTCAGATATAAATGACATTATGAAAATCCATGTGCCTAAGGACACCGGAGGTGCGCCCAAGGGCGATGTAAAAGATATACAATTAGTATCAAAAGATAATGACCTTACAGCACTGTACTTTGATTTATTGAATAGCGGTTATGATGCAGGTATGAGACACCAAGCAGGTATTATTACAGACCTATGGCTAAAAATGAACAATGTAAAATATACAATAAAAACACAGAACTTAATTAAATCTTCCATTGATGGCTGTATTGCCGTTGATAGTGAAGATGTATATAACAATATGAGTTTAGCTATGTATAACTTTAATAAGACCTTATTCAATCCTTTTCATAAGTCGTATTACTCAGAACTTGATATTAAAATATTGAATGAAAGTAGAACTGTAGTGCCTAGCGGTTTATTATATAAATTTAAGGACATCCCAAAAGCAATCACTGAAATTGATATTACTAGAGCCTTTACAAACCCATTCATCAACATTTATAAAATAATGGAATTTAGTCAATTTGATAAGTGGAATGTATATGATGAAACTGTAGATTATGATAAATTGAATGAATACACGCTATTGTATTTAGAAAAGTCATTCTTTAAAACTTCAGGTATGATATTATTCAATAAGAAGTATCCAGTAATCTATAAGGCAGTCTATGACAAAATTAAGAATGAAAGATTAAAAAAGAGGACTAAAATACTGGGTTACAAAATACCATGTAAAAATCATAATGTTAATTACAGAGACATTCATAACCAACTGATGAATACAGAAATATCTGATAATCCTGAAGAAGACAAATTGATTAAGAAGTTGATAGGTGTTGTTAATTACGGTTTGTTGGAGAAAGGCGGCTCAACTGTTAGTAAAAGTTTTGCATTTAGACATTTAGATGAAGCACTGGAACACCAAGCAGAATATGGAGGTAGAATTAACAAGATTACTCAGATGGTAATGAATGAGGAGGGGTATGAAAAAGAAGGACTGAAGTGCTACATCCTGAATTTAAAAGACAAGGCTGAATTAACCAACGGTTTTAGGTATGTTAAAGAATTGATTTTACAGATGCATAATTTAAGTATGTATGAGGCTTATGAAAAANAAAAGACAAGGCTGAATTAACCAACGGTTTTAGGTATGTTAAAGAATTGATTTTACAGATGCATAATTTAAGTATGTATGAGGCTTATGAAAAATTGATAGAGAATAAGATTAGAGTTTATAGTGTTAAGACTGATGCATTTGTAATAGATACATCTAATGTTGATAAGGCTAAGGAGCTATTAGATTTTCATAATGAAGTAGGAGGATGGAGAGTAAGTAAGAGCAACGAAGATATTATACTACCAACAGTTGAATATAATATAATTGAAAATGAAAAGTTTGAAATACCAGTAGTGATAAGTAAAGAATGCTATGTTAAAGATGAGTATGACACAGATAATATCATTGATGAATATATTACTGTTGATAATCCTATAATCATAAGAGGTGAAGTGCCGGGTACGGGTAAGAGTTATATATGCCAAAGGATGATAGACAGAGGTTTTAATGTTATATTCGTATGCCCTACTAATAAGTTATTACAATCTTTTGAGGGAGAAGCAATTACAGTAAATAAGTTTTTTGGAATAAGTTTTGGAACTGTTAAGTTGGATGAGTTTGATTTTTCAGAGTATGATGTTATTGTATTTGATGAGGTCTATTTTTCTAATAGGAATGTATATTGGAAGATGAAAACTTTTGTAGATAAGAACAGGAAGCATCAAAGAATTATTGGAACTGGTGATGCCCTACAATTAAAGCCCATTCAAGAACTCACTAACACTCAGGATTATCACGCTTATGCTAATGAAATCATTGACAGCATATTTCCTAATAAAATTAACCTTAAGATATGCAAGAGGCTGAATAGTGAAGAAGATAGAATTAAAATATACAATATTAGAGATGACATTTTTGTTAATAAACTTTCATTTACAAAAATCATTGAGAAATACTTTTCATATACAACTGACATTAAGGCATCCAAGTATAACATTGCATTCTTAAATAACACCTGCAAAAATGTATCCAACGAAATTAGGAAGTTAGAAAATAGACAGTATGAATATGAAATAGGAGAGAGGCTTATATGTAGAGAATATACCAAGGTTGAGGGCAAAGTTTTTAATGTGAATTTTGAATATGAAATAGTAGCAGTGTGTGATGAGTTTTTAATGCTAAAGGATATTAAAAGTGAAAAAGTCCAAGGATTGAATAAGGATAAGGTCAGGTCATCATTTATATTTGCTTCATGCTTTACTTGCCATTCAGCCCAAGGCAGTAGCATAGACGGAGATATTACAATATTTGATTACAACCACTTTCTGGTAAAAAATTATAAAGAGTGGCTATGGACGGCTATTACAAGAGCCAGGGATTTAAGTAAAGTAAAGTTTTTTAAATATAGTGATGATACAGAGGATGAATTAAACAAACAAAACATAATGAGTTATTTTAATAGGAAGGTTGAAAATTACAAATTGCAAGACAGGAAGGCTAAAAGAGAAATACCTAAAGATGGTTATGTTAATACTGAATGGTTTATGGATAATATTAAAAACCAATGTAGTTATTGCGGTTGTGGATTTACATTAGATATTAAGAAAGGTAATATATCTACAAATTTAACTGCTCAACGGGTCAATAATGAAGTAAGCCATACTTTAGATAATTGTATTGCTTACTGTCATAGATGCAACAGTAGTTGTAAATAGGATTTATTAAATATTTCCTGTAAAAAACTATATAAAGAAAAATTAGTTATATAATTATATAGTGATATGTTATTCAACTATAGTAAGTGTGAGTGCTGTAAGAGTGAGAAGAATGATGTAAGTTTTACATTATATAATATTTTGCCAGCAAATGTTTGTGATAAGATAAGTGAGTATAATGTATATTGTAATCAATGCTGTATAACTAGAGACCTTGAAAAGTTTTTTGTTGAAGAGCATAAGGATAAAGGATATACTAAATTTCAATTACAGTTAAAATTCTTTATGAAGCATCAGAAAAGGTTTCCATTATACTTTTATCATAAGATTGCTAGAAAGTCATTTGAAAAGGATGTTGATAAATTCTTTGAAAATGAAGATTTGATTAGAAGATTTGGAGGAGCTAATGAGATTAAGCCATACAAAGCATTTGTTAAAAAACATCGTGATTTTTTTGAAATGATGGACTGGCATTTGTTAAGTAAAGATAAAATAAAAGAAGTTTTTCAAGAGTTCGGTGCTAATAAACACTGTGTATGGTATTACTATAACACAAAGTATAGAATAAGTCTTTTGATTGGTTTGTTCTTTTGGGAATATATCTATGCTATAATAGGTGAAAATAATATTAAATATATTGAATTAGATGACATTGATAAGTATTTGGATTACTTATTTGAAGATTTACTGCCTGATTGGTATTTTGAAAACTAACTTATTTACAATAAACATTTTTTATTGTATAAAAGTATTTAAAGAAATAGTGAGTATATATATTAAGTAAATATGGTATTTGATGAAAACGGTCTCAAAAAATGTGTAGGATGTAGAAGAATGAAGACAATTGATTTCTTTAAGTATGGCTGTATGAATTGTGATAAATGTATGGATTACAAAAGAGAATGGAACAAAAAAAGAGCAGAAGAGGAAGAAAGATTAAGACCTACAACTGTCTGTGAAATTTGCAAAATAAAAATAAAAAAACACAGATGGCAAGAACACATAAGAGCAAAACCTCATAGAATTGAAGCCCTGAGAACTGAATACAAAAAACAATCAGCAACAGCAAATGATACTGACAAAGACATTCTTCTAAAACAATTGACCGAAGACATTAAGGAAGTTATGGCAACACCTTATGAAATTCTTTTTAAGGACATTAACCCATAATTCATATATTAAATTCATATATGAAATATGTTATAATATTTCTAGTAATGAAATTATTTAGTGTAAAATATTGTTTTAAAGATATGATATGTTTTATATAATATGGCTGTGCCCATATGGTTTTATGTTATAAAATGGTTAAGGCGCTTGAGCGCACCGTAGGATGGAAAATGGGCACAGCCTTAGCTAACTATAACGTATTTGCATGGTGGTTGGACAACGAAACTTGTAGAGGGGCACTGTGGAAATCGTAGCGACTCCATGGGGTCAACCTGCTATGACTTAGAGCGCCATGTTATGATTTACCACACCACTATACCCTCCAAGTAGCGATCCCATGCAGAGGGAACTCTGCTATGACTTAAAACCGAATTGTGTGATTGAACCCTGCCACTCGTATGTCGCTCTCGCACGAACCACCCGCACAAGAGGGACGAGAACTTGACACGCGTTATGCCACGTATGGATACGTATGGTGCATGGTGCCCGTGTTGCGTGGCAGGACAAGGCAGTGCAAAGAACCGCGCAGATGCAAAGCAACACATAGTGGACGCGGATTGCCAATGATTGTCCATATGTGCCTCTATGAAATAAAGGCGAAGAGGTATTGCGAGGTGAAGAAAATGGTGCGATGGATGGGGGGTGATGTAATATGTCCGTACTGCCATCGGCAAGGATGCGCGATGGTCGAACACGGGTGCCAAATCGGTTCGCGATGGCGGGAACGGAAGATCCTTAGCCAAATGTTTCCTATTTGGCAATTTTGCTTGCGCACCTTGACGACAGGGCAATGGTTCACGGAAGAAATTATATCCTTCCATGATGTGACATGGCACGGGCCTGACTGTATTGGTATGCAAACGTAACGTTGCCCATGCCAAACGTCGCACAACTCAGTAAGACCTGGGTAAGAACACGTAGGGCTCCCTGGTAACAGCAGTCTGTCGTTTTCAGTTTTTTCCCGAATTGCCTCGACAAATTTCAACATGGGCCATGTCTGGTCGGTTTTGACGGTGAACTGTTTATATCCTAAATCCAACAACGACGTTTCAAAGGATTTGGCTGCGTAGGCGTAGCTGTTGGGGTCGTCCTTTTTTTTTGGACGGCCACGGCCTGGACCAACGTCACACGAACTTCTCCCTACGCACGTGACTGCGAGCTTAGGCTTGTTTCGGTCAAACGAGTTGAAACTTTGGAACTGCTGTCTGGCATCGCTCGTGGCAATCGCATCCTACCTCTGTCATTTGTCATTGAATCCGTGATCCCGAGAATGCTGACATCGTTTTCTTCGGTACCAGGAACGATGTGGAGTTGCTCATGTACAAGTTTGAAGGCCGCGCCCAGCAATGGCAGAAAAAAAATTGCTCAACCACCTAAATGAGAACCTTGTACCGTGGCAAAAAGCGTGCCATCCGGGACGAGAGTTTTCCAGTTCAACTTATTAGTTTGCTGCTGATTTTTTTTGGTAGGAGGTTTCCGCGTCATGTACCCTTGTTTCCGCTTGGTATAGCTCTAACAATGTGGTTTGCTTGGGGTCAAGGATTTCTTGTCTCCTTGTCACAAATGTCGAAGTTTGGCTTCGTGCGGCAACCGTGGCACTTCGTGACAGCGCAACATTTTTCATCACGTGTTGAAAAGCGTCTTATGTGATAGGCGTAATATTTTTCCGTTGTTTTGGTAAGATGACTTGCATTTGACGTGGCCAGCGCGGCACTTTGGACGTGTCCATTTTCACTTTGCGTGGCAGGCACGGCGCTTTAGACGTGTCGTGTTGCGTGGGTTTTGCGAATCGCAGTGTCGGGGCTGCGTCAAGCGATGGCACCGTGCAATACTTCGTTGACCGGCGTGGCATTTTGTGAGACGTGTTGAAAACGGACGGGAATTTTAGACAAAATGCGCTTTGTCAAGCTATCAAAAAAGGTTATAACGTTGTTCTGTGTGCCAGGCGTGACACTTCGTGACAGGTCCAATACGGAGAAAAAAAAAACCACAAAAACTTTATACGAAATGCTCGATTTTCAGTTTCCAACATGTCTTCTCACTGATCTCTGATTTTCGTGTGGTGTGGCCCTGACGCTTTTCATTTATGGAGGTGTCCGGAAATGGCGGGCGTGGCATTTTGGAAAATTTTACGTGTCTGAGAATTTGTCGGCAAACGTTTTGTGTGACAGGCACCATTTTTTTCGCCGTAAGCTTCAAAATCTAGATGCAACCCCGCTGTTTCGGGGGCGCACCCTAAACGTCAAATTTTCATCTAGATGCAGCGCGCCCTAAGCCTGAAATGCTTCTAGGTGGGTCACGCCCTAAGCTTTAAAATCTAGATGCACCCCCGCTGTTTCGGGGGTGCGCGCCCTAAACGTCAAATTTTCATCTAGATGCAGCGCGCCCTAAGCCTGAAATGCTTGTAGGTGGGTCACGCCCTAAGCTTCAGAACCTAGATGCGCCCCCCATTTTCTAGACAGTTTGAAATGAAAAAAAATATTTTCCGGCACGTTTTGGATGGTTGGGCCCACATCTCGTCCAGAAACGTCTAGATGAACGAACCTTTTCACACCCTAAGCCTCAAAATATTGACAGGTGACTTGTCTAAAAACACCTTCATGTAGAAGATCCCCCGAAATTGTCTAGGCGCCGTCCTTCTCTGGATGAAGAATTCGGACCATGTGATAGAAGGCTTCTCTAAAAAGAACCCTTTCCACCTAGAAAACCTTCCAGAAGCATCATCCTGGCTTGCCCAATGGGACGTATATAGTGTGTACCGAATCTGGCGTTGAAAATTCATTTTTGCGAACGGGCAATACATTCCATTGCTTCATTATTTAGTATTGCCGACCAGGTCTCAACAGAGCCCGTGCCAGGTATTGTATAATTACTCGCCCATGTCATCAAATAGGCAATTGACACACTGAAATCCAACATTTATCTTGCACGCCCGCTCCCTGCCCCTGGCCAGTCCAGCAGCAGCGGTTGGCGCGCCTGTTGAAGGCGGACCGTGAAGAAGCTGCGAGAAAGGAGCAGGACAGATGGATTTGAAATAGCGACAATCATTGACGATTATTGACCCCATTTGTTAAATCAGTGGCTCTACAGCGAATAACTGATTGTATGTGCATAGATAAATCTTAATGACCATTATGGTGAAACAGTAACGCCTGCATTTTTCATTCCCTGGATTCCAGAATCCCCGTATCAAAGGGTCGATGTTTAAACACAACCCCATTGATAAGATTGTATTGTTCAGATACCAGCTAAAATTCCAGTTTGCGAACGGGAATTCCCGAGCACGAACGACCATTGCCGAGGAGAAGGCGGCAAAAGCGGAGGCGAAAGTGGCTGCCAAAAACGCCAGGCAGCGGAAAGAAGGGCCACGGGCCCCCAACCTATTGGAGGGAGCGGCGGCCCCGCATTCTAAATGATTTTTATTTCATCTTGGTCCCGTAAAGAGGTATCAAGATTCCAACTCGTTTGTGGTATTAGCAACCCCTATCCGAATAGTAAACGTTATACAAATATATTTGGATAAACGAAACGTTGATGTTGACATGGCAAGTTGGCATCGCGAGCGCAAAAAAAATTCGGTAACGAATATTATGGTTATTACAAAAATAGGGTGGAGGGTTCTTACGTAAAACCCTTTGCAACCCCAGATCATATGCAGCGGCTTAGGACCCCTTTAGAACCCCAAAATAAGTGTCTCGATGACCGGGACCATTATAGATAGTTGGATGCGGTTCTTACTTAGCATTTTTTGGAATCCTAAAACCAAGATGTGTATAAATAGATGGGGGGATTCATTCTTAGTCGGATTTTTTTCAAACCTTAAAATATGTTGATAACTACGCTGTGCACAGATAGATAGGGGGATTCTTACTTAGAATCCTTTGGAGCTGCCCTGTTGGACTGATGCCCAGGCTGCAGAGAAGAAAGCAGCCAAGAAGAGGGCAGCCGATGAGAGAAAGGAGGAGTCATGAAGAGCTCGGGACTTGGGTGGCAGCCCCGACCAGCAATAATTTTACAATCATCAATTAGGGGAACGGTAACTATCCATTACGGAGGTAATAAGCTACAACAATGCTGACAATCATCGTCAATAACGGTAGGTAAAATAGCTATTACTCTAAGGTTATATCAAACAGAGGTTTCTATTATGCTACTATTTTTATTTTACATGGAATTATCGTCGGGTTGTTCTCAGGTTAGATAAGGATTTCTTGCGTATGACTAATGCGTCAAATGGGAGTTACTTTACCGTTTCCATTAAGTTACGAAGAGATTCATTACTATGACGTTAAAGGGGATGCCGTGTCACAATCCCGAGCAAAAGCAGGATCGTGGAAAAAAATTCTACGGGGTTACCTAGCCCCCACTTGACGTAGTAAAAACACGCATGCAACCCCATTCAACCTTATATTAGTCGGGCGATAATTCCATGAGAGAAAAGTAAGCGAATAAAAACCGCCATTGACGTAGTAATGAAATAATAGAAGAGCTCCCTTGGCCCTAGCGTAAAAATAACACAACCCCCATTTGGCTTAACCCAAGGAAGTTTAAAAGTCAAACTTCCGACAATATGGACAGATGGAAAAGCACAGCCATGAAGAAAGTCAGAAGATGGAGACGTCAGAAGATGAAGAAGGTCAGAAGAGAGAAGATAAGCGATGAGAAAGTCAGAAGAGAGCAGATGCAGATGCGCGAAAAGGTAGGAAAGTCGCGAAACACTGTGTTTTTCCAATGTTTTGTGGCTCCGGAGGGTCGAAAAGTAGGCTCGCTAAAGCGGCGGGTGCGGAGACATCTCGGCAGATGAGAGATGAAAAATTGCACACCTTTGTGGCGCGAAGCACATTTGGAAGTAAAAAGTGTAAAAAACTGACGGTCTCGGGGCACTTTTGGAAGTTGAGATGTGGAAAAAGTGCACGGCGTTGTGGCGCGAGGCATTTTTCGAAGTAAAAAGTGTTAAAAACTGTGGGGTTCGGAACCTTTTCGGAAGTTGAGGTTTCGAAAAAGTGCACGGCGCTGTGGCTCGAAGCACGTTTGGAAGTGAAAATGTTAAAAGCATCACACGTTCAGACCACTTTTGGACGTCCAGACGTCGTTTTGCGTGGCAGGCGCGAGGGATTCTGCACCTTGTCAAGAGTGAACTAAACGTGTGGGTTTTGTCGCATTTTCAAAAATGATGGCAGGCGTGGGACGTTTGAAGAGGATCTGCAAAGATGCATTTTTCGTGCCAGGCGCAGCACAAGAGACACTTCAAGAAGAGACACTTCAAGCAGAGATAATTAGAGAAAGATATAGACAGAAAGACGGAGGGACGAATACATGAATAAGTTGATCTTGATACAGATGGATGGACATACCGACAAAAAGATCGATGATTAAGCAAATGGATAGAGCAAAATGTCGTCGGATAGAAGTGCGACAAGATCATTACAAAGAGACGGAAAAAGAAACCAACAGACACAGAGAAAGATAGAAACACAAATAGAGAATGAAACAATTTGATAATCGGAAAATGGAACGAAAGATAGACAGAGAAATAAACGGATAAACGCTTGGAAACCTTGACAGCTGGTGGATGCAAAACGCGACGGATGGACAGATGGATAGACAGGTGGATAGCTGGACAGAGACGGAAATGGACAAATACCGAAAGAACGTGAGCCAGAGATAGAGAGACAAATCAAAAACCAGAGACGTGGACAGATGGCTGGCGATGAACCGATGATTGCGAGAAAGTGCAACGATTGTTTCGCCCTGGAGCGGGTTCGCTCTGCCAGTCATCCTTCTCCGTAGCGAATTAGTCACAGCAACGAACCTCTCCTATGGGTTTCCTATTCTTGAAACTTCCGCCGCCGCCTTGTGCGGTGCTACTTGTAAATTATTGTTGAGTTGAAGGTAATAATTGAACACCACCGCTTTTCAATCGCTGCCTTGTGCAACCCTGTGAAGGAGGCTGCCAAGAAGAAAGCCTCAAAACGGCGTGCAGCAAGGGCGGCTGCTAAGCCTAGCGGATCCGGCGGGGCCAAAGCGCCCCGCTTGGGAGAAAAGAGTAAGGCCTGCGCAGACGTGCAGGCCTACAGGGACAAGCACGGACCCCTGTCAAACGACAGGGGGTTCCAGCAAGAACTCGACGTCAACGGCCCGCTTGAGCGGAGCTTGTCCGAGAGAAGCATACAGGGTTAAACCACCCCCATAGAAATGTCGCTACATTTCTATGGGTGCCTGGTCCCAAGTCCAGGACCACCTCTCGATCGAACGAGAGGTGGGGCGCAACGCTTTAGACGTATAATCGTTTTTTTTTCGAATCGCATTGTCAGTGTTGCGTCAAATGGTGACGATGTGCAAATCGTTTGGCCGGCGTGGGACATTGTGATAGTGTCATTTTGCATGGCAGGCGCAGCATTTGGTGCAGACGCGTGTGGAACGTCATTTTGCGTGGCAGGCACGCTATTTGGTGCAGTTGCGTCTCCTCCCCACTCTTTATTCCACACCTTCCATTGCATACTTGACATTCCACACCCCCAAGCCCCAATCCATATACCATTTACACTCCATACTGCGCACTCGACACTTTCCACTCTACACTACACTTTCCACTTTGCACTCTGCACTCCGAAATTTCGATTCCGGAGTAAACATCGTACACTCCACACGCTTCACTTTACACTGTCCACTCCACACTCCACACTTTAGGCTTTACACTCGACACTCTGCACTCCGCATTGTGCACTTTACATTTCACACTTCGCTTGATGCTCAGCACTCTTCACTTTCCACTTTACACTTTGCACTCCGCACTCCGCACCCTACCCTTTACACTTTACACCCCGCACTCTACAAATTACACTTCAAACTCTACACTCTACACCTTGCACTTTGCACATCTTTACGTTTTTGAATTTGCACTTTGCATTTTCCACTCTCCACACTGCACTCTACACTTTGCACTTTACACTTTTTATTTTACAAACTTTACACCCCACACTCTGCATTACACTTCGCACTTTACACCTTCCACTTTGCACTCCAAACTCCACACTCTACACTGTACACTTTGCACTCTAAGTCTACATTTTAAATTCCGCCATTTCCCCGCTGAGCACCCCATCGTGTTCACTCTCCACACTCTGCACGCCACCGCCTTCCACACTGCACACTCTACACTGGTATGGCAACAAATAGAATGTATAAGACTGTTGAAATAATTTGTTCCGCACAAGTTTTTTACGCGACTGCATTCGGATCCGTTGGTTGGTCTTGCTTACTTCGGAATATTTCAACAAAGGCTTTCTTTCATCTCTTTTTCCAACGTGTTTTACAGCAAGAGCATAGAGATCTTGTTCGTTCAGGTGGGTTTGCTTTTGTGCGCCGATTGCGGCCATATGTTGCTTCAGATGACTTTGCGCATAGGTTGGGTTCTCTATTTTTTGCTTGTCGAACCACTCAGGATGGAAAGTGGGTGATCTCGCGTGGCGGCTCCACAGCCTGATGCTGCAGTGCAGCAAGAGGTCGTCTTGCAATTTTCTTGGCAAGTTGAGAAAATATATTAGTAATTGCAGTGCCGAATTAGGCTGGATCCGGCAGTGCCACGGCAGACTCTGTTCTGCGGTGCCGAGACCCTCCCAAAGGACAGGAGGATATCATATCAGAACACACCTGCGCGACCATCACGGGGCCGATTGCAGCAGAATCACATATGAAAACCTCCCCAATCCTTTGCTTACCGTACACAATGAGATGTTGACATGTGTGCAGAAAACACCTCCGCGACCATGACCGGTCCTGATCGCAGCAGAATCACACATGAAAGTTTCCGAATCCTGTGCATGCCATGACATGTTGACATGTGTGCAGAACACATCTGCGCGACCATGACCGGTGCCGATGGCAGCAAAATCACACATGAAAGCCTCCCAAGTCCTGCGCTTGCTAAGCCACATGAGATGCTGACAGGCGTACACCTGCCCGACCATTATGGGGCCGATCGCGGCAAAATCACTGCACGGGTCGCTATAGCAGCAAAATCACACATGAAACCCTCCCAAGTCTTGCGCCCGGCCCGCAAAATCTGATTTGGACACGTGTGCAGAACACATCTGCGCAAGCGTCCCGGGGCCGATTGCAGCAAAATCGCAGACGGAAACCTTTGAGTCCTGGGCCTGCCACATGAAATTGAGACGTTCCCGTTTCTGAAACCCACCAGTTAGGCAGGCGATTTCAAACCCGCAGAACATCGTGCTGCTGTGAAGATGGCTTTTCCCATTTTAAATTCGCCATGACGTTTCGATACGCGAAACTGACCCAACCATATTTCCAAGGTGTTGTGCTTGCCAAAGTGTGCAGCCACCTCTCCGATATGACAGTCCTCGCGTTGGCTGGATGTCAACCAGCACATCTTCACCATCTGAATGCGTTATTCTCCTGGTGAGTTGAATGCATTTTGGTGAGAAGGTGTCTTGGATTGCGGATTGTTTTGCGCAGGTGTTCCCAAAAGGAGCAAATCAAAAAGGCGGCGCTTCCGCTCAGCTCATTCAGCCTTTGGGTGAGTGAGGATGAGGTGCTCTGTCGGCCGCCTTCGCTCCTCACTCTCCTGTATGGACGGCTTCCCGAAAAGCGTATGGATGGACTCAACAGCGCGAGATTCTGCCCCTTGAAGCGGGTACGGTGTCGGGCGCCAACTACATGGGACGCCTTCTGCCAGCAGGTCTGGCTTGATGGTGGTACGCCTTCGGGCACCAACTACATGCGACTTAATGCCGGCAGGTCCTGCATTGATGATTCATAACGCAACGCGAAGCGACTAATTTTGCTTTTGGCAGGTATTTCTGAGGAATGGACGCCGTCCGGAAGCGCGCAGCGTCGGAGGCGCCGCCGCAGCGTCGGGGGTTCGCCGGTATATCGCAGCGTCGGAGGCGTTGCAGCGTCGGGGGTTCGCCGGGAGCGTCGCAGCGTGGCAGCATCCGAGGCGTCGCAGTTTCGCGCGGGTTCAGCAGCGCTGCAGCGTCGCAGCGTCGGAGGCGTCGGGGCCACAAAGAGCATCGCAGCGTCGCAGCGCCTCTTGATGGCCAGCCACATTTCCCCCTGGCGCAATTATTTACCAAATTGTTTTGTAATTTAGGCATTTCATTATTTTGAAATTATTCGTTGGGTTATTGATATCTTATTTTTTCTTTTAAGTAGTGATTTAATCCCAAATTCGCGCAACAGTGAAGTAGAGATTAGGGCGGGCCCTTGGGGTTGCCTTGAGCATTAGACATGGGTGAGAGACGCATCCATTAACAAGCTTCGTTGACGGCTTGCCAGCTGAAGATGCTACGACGAATTTTGCGAGCACCAAGACTATACATTGAGACAGCGGATGAAGCAACATGTAACCCACACACAAGCGCTTGGATACTACCATAAGAAGCTATCATTTGCACTCTTCACCGCCTCTCTGCGTTGACGCTGCTGGAAACATGTGGTGACAAATTTGGTTTTGCAAGCGGAGTACAGTTGCAAACTAGAGGCGCGCTGTTCGAACACGGGGACGGTTGGAGACGCAGGATGCATGTTTCGAACACAGGATTGCATGAGAAATGTGCACCGACCTAGTTTTAAAACCTTTCCGCCCGATACTTGTGGAAATCACGAGAACCAGTTTGTGCCAGCTGAAGTGACTCTTGCTTCAGCAAGGAATGGGTAGGCAGCAGGACCGTTGTATCCCTGAAACTTTCAAACTTATACCCTCTCCTTCCCTCCCCCGACCCCCTGGTTCAATCCCTTCCTGTGCCGTGGTCTGATGGCAGTTACAGGCATCATCTCATGGGTCCATTTGGTGCCATCTCATCATCATCATCATCATCATCATCATCATTATCATCATCATCCTTTCTCTCCCTCTCACTGTTTGTTTCTTGTTTCTTTCCTCAAAATAACACTTCTTTACCTGTACGTTGAACCCAGAAAGCACTGATCTTTGGTTTCCGTTTTGGGGGGCAAATTTATCACCATATTTTTGTCTCTTTCAACTATACATCTTCCATCATTTTTCATTTTTCCCCCCCGCCAGGTGAGGGCTGTTAGATTTTATCAGAGGTCATGCCGTCCTTCTCCTCCTTCTCCTCCTTCTCCTCCTTCTCCTCGTCCTCCTCCCTCCTCCTCCTTGCCGGCTCCAGATCGCAGTGTGCACTGCCGGACCTCATCTGCCAGCTCCAGATCGCAGTGGGCACTGCCGGACCTCAATTGCGAGCTTCAGATCTCACTGCGCGCTGCCAGACCTCAACCGCGAGTGCCCGATCGCAGTGGGTACTGCCGGACCTCAACTGCGAGCTCCCGATCGCAGAGGGCACCGCCGGACCTCAATCGCGAGTTCCAGAGCGCAGTGGTCACTGCCGGACCTCAACCGGGAGCTCCCCACCGCAGTGTGCACTGTCGGACTTCAACCGCCAGATAGAGTGCCAGAAGGAATGGCAAAAGATATATATACCAGATAGAATGCCAGAAGAAATGTCACAAGATATGCCAGATAATGTCAGAAGATATGCCAGACAGAATGCCAGAAACAATGTTAGAAGATATGCCAGATAGAATGCCAGAAAGAATGTCAGAAGATATGCCAGATAGAATGCCAGAAAAGGATGTCAAACATATATGTCAGAATATGCGTCAGATAGAATGCCAGGTAGAATGTCAGAATATATGTCAGATAGAATGCCAAAAGGAGTGTCAGAACATATGCCATCAAGATTGCCAGATAGAATGCCAAAACATTTATATAGCATCAAGATTACCAGATAGAATGCCAGAAAATGTGCCAAATAGTCTCAGATAGGACGCCAGATACAACAGCGAGGTCCCCAGATTTCATCAAAGTTTTCCTCTCCTCCTCTTCCTTGCCAAAAAAATATACCGGAAAGAATGTCAACACATCTGCCAGAAATTATGTCAGAAATTCTGATTCGTCACGGTGGGGATTACTCGAAGTAAAGAGATTTTTCTACCGTTTCCTGGTGTATACCCACTGTCTTCCCATGCGTCGAACCCAAACAACATTCATCTTTGGTTTCCGTTCTTCCCTACTTGTGTTCAATTTTTTTCGAATGTTTATTATTGTCCCTCCCGGAATGCGCATCACCTCTCTCCCACAGAACAGTTGACGTTGGCAGCGCATGAAGAACGACAATTTTCCGATTTCATATGGCCATTCACACCATTTCACACTTCAACTTTCGGGCATCCATATGCGCTATCTTTCCTACATTCCCCCTGGCCTCAAGTTACGATGAACCAAACATTGCTGGAGAGGTGAGGAACTTGTAGAGAACTGGTTTGAAAAAAAAAACGTTGAACAGGGTATTTTGTTTTCAATTTCATCTCCAAACCGTTTCGAAAACATTGTGCGTCTCAGATTTTTACATGAGTAAATCAATCATATCCAAACAAAACCATCAGACTGGAGACACTATTTGCAAGAGAATATGTTGTGCATGTTTTCATTGGAAGAAATTGGGTGGGGTGGGCATCTTTCGAATGTGATTTTCATTATATTCCGATTCAAAGACTTTGGACAATGGTGGGGAAGTCCCTGTTTGAAAAAACGGGGTATGCATGATGTGCATTGTTTTGATTGCGGTGAATTTACTTCGATTTGGGATGTGCTGGATGTGGGCCTCACTTTCACTGTGTGGGGGCCCAAGTTCATTCTCATTCCTTGCCAATCCCAAACTTGAAAACGAATTAGACACCGAGCAAGAGGGCAACCTTCCACGATGATTTTTGATTTTGATCCATCCAGTACATCTCAGCTCCACTCTGCCCAGTTGGTGACGGTGGTTTTTGCCTCCAAGGGAAACGTACTTTCATATATATGTATATATTTTCTATTCCGGTGCGACATGCGTTCATGCGTTGAATCCCTGCAGAACTGAACATTTGGTTGACTAAACCATTTTGTCGAGGCCCCATTTTGGCTCACTACAGGTTGGGGGACCCCAACCTTTGGTCTCAAGTTTCAAGCAGGGATGTTGATTTCATATGGGTTCGGCACATGAGACTTCCCTCATGCTGTGAACTGGGGTGGGCTGTTCCGCGTGGAAATTTGCCGAGAAGGGTTTGGGCCGTGCCTCAAACTTCCATCCTTCCCTTGATGGTACCCGGAGCCAAACAGGGCCGAAAAGCCAACCACTTCCTTGCTAGAAACCATGACCAACCGCAGGCCATCGTGCCGGACGAAGGCAAAACAATGGAGTTCGTTTCACGCGGAATTTTGTAACAATGTTTAACCATCCCAGCATGGGTCGTTTGAATTCATTTTTGGCAGCTTCCACCTGTCTCGGTCTCATGGTTCGTGGGTACCTTTCATCAGATTTTGTGTTCAAGGACCAGGGTGACAGTTGAAACGTTTCTGCTGAATGTGTTAAAGTTCATCGATTGTGTGCGGCGCAGGTGTTTGTCTCAGCTCGAGCATTTATTTACAATGAGGTCATGGACCATCATTCAAACATGACAACGATTTTGGCAAGAAAAGTAAGACGATACTTTTTTTTTGTGTAGCGGATGGGTGTGGAGGATGAAACAACGTCACAGTGGCAGGGAAGATGAACACCAATTTGCAAAACCCATCGATACTTTAGAATATGCACACAATGCCTTGGGTCCGCTGAAACCTTCTGTCTTTCCATGGATGGAGACAAGGCGTGGAAACGGAAAGGACTCGCAGGTTTGGAGAATGTCGAAGGTTGCTCTCCTTCACAGACTGCATCACGGTTCCATCCTGCCCGCTCCCAAGGTTGGGAGGTGAATCGGACGTTGGTGATGATGACCGATGGGCGGAGGAGCGGTGTCCAAGAATCGCAAATGAACAAAATATATAAGTAAAGCAAAATGACTATATATTGTATAGGTGAATCTATCATCCTCCGTCAGCTTGTCGAAACATTTTGAGACCAGTTTCGGAAGTGACAGCCTGTGGCAAAATGTTTCCAGGATTCCGACTTTGGAGTCTCGGACCGGCAGCTGGAGGAGCTGCCAGCGATTTGGGGCATTTTGTGGCCACATGCCACGCGATGCCACGGCAGGAAGTGGCCCTGGCTTGGCAAAAACAGCGTGAAGAGGCAAGATGTGGCGGGGCAAAACGGGAATAATTACCACGAATGTCTCACTGCTTAGGGGTGGAATGACATGCCTGGTCATTGTAGAAACACGCAAAAAGACTTCTATGTACTTATATGCATTTAATTATGCATATGTACTTTCATGTCAATCTGGATAGGGACATGAACTGCCAGGATGAAGCGTCAGCGACGATTCACAACTCAAATGGAGTGAGACGGTTTCAACCCCAAACCATGAACATGAACTTTCAAGACTGTCAGGATGGAGATCGTGGTGACTCAGGACTACAAAACATGATTGCCTTCGTCAAAGGTTGCAAGTGTGTTGAAGAGACACTGACCCCTTCACCATCCATCACCTATATCACCTGTCACATTTCAAATGCGGGTGAAACCATTGTGGGTGAAGGAACGTCGTCATGGAAGACACTCCTGGCCTTGATCTCGGCAATGGTCTTTGGATGCCCTGTATGCTTTGGTTGCCAAGTGCTTCACCAACTGGCCACTGCTTCGGCTGAGGCCCAGCTGAGTTCTAGATCATCGATATTCTCATGCCGTGGCTTCAGCTGATCCACATTTGTGACCTGTTTGTGCAGACCCAGGGCACGCCAGGCGGGACATGTCAAAGCTATCAAAGGGTTGGGCCATGGCTGTGATCTTCACTGAGGTTCGACCTTCTGTTCGCCTGTCGTAGGGCCGGATGATAGAGACATGGCTGCATGATATGCTGTGCGGAATGGGATTGGGCCATGTGACTGTGTGGTGCGGAAGTCAAATTGCCAACGCTACGACGCGGTCGTACGTGATCGATTTTTCCTTCTGACACTGGGTCCTGCAGTTTATGATCGTGGCGCTTAGGTGCCAATGTTGCCACCCGGAATTCGAGCAGGCAAAAGGGCAGCCATTTGTCGTCACTTCTGAGTGAACAATCCGAAGGGCGTAAGCAGACCGAAGGAAGTCGCAGCACGAATGTCAGATCGAGGGGTGCCAGAGATTGCCAGTAGGTAGAGGAAAACAACTCAGATTCAGATCTTCCTAGACCCTGACGGTGCTAGATGTTATATAAGGTGTTTTCTCGTTTTGGCGCATTTTGACATCTTTGCTTCTTCAAGTTTGGTGGTGGCCGGGGAAAGTGGATGCATTTGTGCAGGATGTGTGGGAGGGGCCGCTGTGTGAGGCACAAAGAAATCGAAATTGAAGAGTTTCCTTCTAACGCTGGAATCGTGAAGCTCAAATCCCAGCGGCATGGGCCAGAAGTTCCCCATAGTTCACCGCTGTTGACAGAGGACACTGACTCACCCCAGGCCAGAGGAAAAGACAGTGCAAAGCATGGAGGATGAGGTTCTGTGTCCGGTGGCTGGTGAGTGTCCAAGATGCCCCCAACAATGTCTATTGCATGGGGGCTTTCGGGTGCCTCGGAGAATCAAATAATATGGTTGACTTTTTGGAGAATGAACGCATGTCCAAGTGATCAACTGAGCGCCTCTCTTGGCAGAGGTCTATTTCAAGATGGTGTCGTCCGCACCTCAGTTCTGGGCACTTAACCTTCGCATACCTTCGCCATCATGAACTCTGAAAGGCGCTTCGTCAAGCAAGAAGTACAGAGGGGATCATCTGAGAGACAGTCTGAGAGATGATGAGGGGAGAGAGAACGAGAGAGAGAGAGAAGATGCCGAGAGATGCTGAGAGATGGTGAGAGATGGTGAGAGGTTCACTTGCGGGTGTAAACAGATTCAGGTTCAATACATGCGCTGCTGCATGGCCGGAAGTGTGCGTAGAAAGGTGCCAAACACTGCATCCCTCGCTCTCAGCTTTGGATATTCCAAGGAGACCCCGCTTGGCCGAGTATTTTCAGCTCGAGGCCTGCCAGAGTTTGTGGAAGTCTTTGGCAGACGCCCTTTGGACGTACCGAAGTTTGCTGCCTAAAGGGGGAGAACAGAAAGGACATTTGCATTGGCATTGGTTTACCGGATGTCATTTTGGAGCACGGTAAGATGACAATCCAGACTCATCGAAAATGATTCACCATGCGGGGGCTGCCTGCACAGAGGATACAGACGTGGAGTGTGTAGATCTCTCAGAAGTCGCTGGAACCGATGCAACGTGACTTGGCCAAATCTGAACACAGTGGAGCCATTACATGCCATCCGCATGCCATCCGCATGCCATCCGCATGCCATCCGCATGCCTGTTCGCGTCACCCTTCAGGTTGAGGCAAAGCATGGGAGTCAGGCACCCAAATGCTGTTTGGCCAACGGTGCCAGTGTCCACAGTCTATGATAGTGAGCGGTGTTTGCTTCGCATCAGAGTTGTTGAGGAGTTTTCCTCCTTGATTTCCGGTTTGTGCATGTTTTGACATTGGACCAATGATCAAGAACAGGTGGGATGGTGCGATGGCTCGCTTAAATTGTCACTTTACCTTCCACTCAGGTGGAGAAATCTCTCGAGGACCTTGGGTTCTGTCAAGGTCTTTGAATGCCCGGGGGCTTTCAGGTTTCAACCCTTTGAGGCTTTCACGAAGGCTTAAAGTCATTGAAGGTGGGTGATAGGACTGAAAGGTTGTAGGTCAAAGGTCACCAAAATAAATGTCGCTGGATTTTGGGCTGAGAAGAAACATGTGACATGCGGAGCTGCTTGACTTGTCTGAGTTCTATCCAGGACCACCCACGGTTGGCAGGGTGAGACGCGGCAAACTTCTCGGTCAAGCGATATTTGTCTGACAGGAAGATCATGTCAGAAAGTGAACTCGCTCATGGTCCTGCAAATTTGCAACCAACTTGGCAAACTCCAAGCTTTGGTTCCGATCTTGTTTGCCGCCACCATAGTGCGCGATCTGGTGAAGACCTGCCTGATCGTGTCTCTAACTAGCCAATGTCATAGCCGAAGGATTGAGAACGTGGGGGAATGGTAAGTGTGGAGGACGAAACTTAGCTCCAAGACCATTTTGACGGTTAACATAACACGAATCTTTTGGAATTCTTTAAATATAGTTTTCCACTTCAAAATCAAACTCTTGGGATTCTGGGGTACCCATGCTCCATTCCTCCCTACATCGCCATGGCTCGGAATCCGTAGGCCCAAGGAAGCCTGCAGGGCATTCAACTTGAGCTTCCGAGCCGTCATGAATTTGCACCACATGGCAGTGCTTGTGATACTGGCGCATACCGCACGCACCTGCACAGTACATAGATACATGATATATACATATACATATACATATACATATACATACACACACACACATATATATATATATAGACATATCATATCATGCAGATATCTTGGCAGCTTATATGTAGCACTTGCTCACTTGTGGTTACAGATCTTGGAGTGTACGAGGGTGTCCAACCATGTTCCTTTTGGACGTGCCCAATCACCTGCCATGGCAAAGTCATGTTCAACCCGTGTCACAATCTGGACAACCGCACCCTTCCCGGGGCTGTTGGAGAAGCTGGGGGATGGCGCAATGGAGCCAAAAAGTGTGCATCAACTATTGCCTTTCAATTAATGTGGTGAACCATGGTGCACCCAATAATAGACTTCCTAGTGGGGATGGTTTACTGTTGGGCTTACACGAGAACATCTAAATTTTAAATTGTTGTACTGACTTTTTATTTTGAACAACTAGTTCTTGAACCTCTCGATCGATTTTCCTATATATAGGTTTGAAACTTCAGATACTGATTTTCAAGGGTTATCCTACCGAACAAACATATGGGGAATGTGCTGGGAGCTTTGAAGACATATCGAATACCCTTGCTGATGCTCTGTTGCACTTGGTCATGAATTTTTATGTGGACCGCAGTTCTTTCACCCAAGATGCTCAAGGATGTGGCAGTCCAAAACTGACCGCGTGGTAACAACACCCTTCTCCCAGAGGAGCACCAATAACACATAGATTCTGCATGGCATCAATGCAAACTGTCAGCTGGAACATCATTGTGTTGCTTGCGTGGCATGTCCTGAAATCACTTCCTGGCATGGGCTGCACTCCAGGTGCTGATGCATTGGAAGTTCTGACACGATTTCAAAAACCATGCTTCCACATACGTGACTTTCGATTGAACATGTTGCAGGCAAGTCCCCAGAGGCCGGACTGTGTGTATTTGGATGGTGCAGTGGCATGGGCTGCAATGTCAAACAGCACATTTCAGGTCCAGGGGTCTAGGATTGGAGTGCTTTCAACCGCCAGGCTCCGAAATTGGATGACGAGCCACAGGGAGGACAGTACTGTATGGTGATTGGTATCATGTTTTGGAAAGAAGAAACTGGCAGTTGAAGTGGACCTTCACATCATTCAGCCACCTTCAAGTTCCCCCTATATAGTGCTGGGCAATGCAGGAGGGAAGGTGCAACGATTTGTGTCGCGCATGGCACTGCCTGCTCAAGGGCTTGTATGTTGGATCCTGAGCTGGGAGATGTTGGTCGTCAACTTGAACAGGTGATTAACCATGATGGACCCGTGAAGCGAAAGATGATCTGTCAAGATCTGTGAAGATCATTATAGGTTTGAGGTTTCTGTCCACTATTGTTGCAGTAGGTCTTCCATCAGAATCATCAGATCCTTCAGTGATCTTGATCTGCAGGCACCACTTTCGAAGGTGCGCCTCGCCTGGGTGGGGTTGGACCAACACTGCAGCACCGCAGCTGAGCCACAGGTGACGAGGATGAAGACGAGGGCAAGACAGCAGTGGGACTGTGCCCCGGTCTTGGTGCATGTGATGATCAAGCTGCCAAGCCACACAACTCGGACACAAAAAAAATCAACAATGGCAAGCGAGCGAGCGAGAGAGAGGGAGGTAGAGAGAGAGAGAGATAGATATGCCCAAGTCTAAGTGTTGGGTCTGCACGATGATGCGTGTTCATGGCTGATGTGATGGCTGATGTGGATTTGCATTTGGCTTCCTTTGGTTTAGGCAGCTATATCCTCCACAGCTGTACGGTGAAGGACGGGGATGGTTTGCAGCGGCTGACCGGTTTTTGGCAAACCAGCCAGATGGCCCAGGATGAAGCCTGCAACCTGAAAGCCACTGAGGGTTTGCAGGTGCCCGGAGCCATTGGTTCAACGCCTGGACATCTTGTCACATTTGTCACCTGGCCCCAGGTGACCTTCCATGGTGTGTTGATCTTTCCACCTGATGATGATATCAGGAGGCTGGAGCTTATGATATTGACATTACATTCAGGATTTGTAGATATTTGGTGAAAATTTGATGATATTTGTAAACAAATGCCTGCAGGCAGGTGAAGGGTGATGCACCTATTGCCAGAGTCAGCCGAAGAATTTCGCTGGCTTCTGCCCAATCTTATGACTCTCGAGAGGCTGGGGATGGCTGGGGGCTTTGGGATCCAAGGGAAATGATGGAACCCATGGGATGTTTGGAGGCGATCACCAAACAGCTGGACCGCAATGGCGACGGCATTCCTGACTTGATCATGGCCAAGATCAAAGAGTTGGAGGATGATCCGAACAAGTGACCGCTGAGCCGGTGACAAAAGATCTGAATCACAAGCGCAGGTCTATATATATATATATATATACACTTAACAATTTTATTATCAATATATTGTATAGCACAACTGTTGACAGCAGGAAAAGAGGGGGAGTTGATTCTGGCACAGAACATCAAAGAACGATCCCAGGTTCATCAGGGACTTCACACTGACGAAAACCCCTACTGGTAATCAAGGGATCATCCTTCCGATCCTGCACTGCTGGGTTTCAGCTCAGGTACGTCCTCAGTGTAGATGTCGCTTCTGTCCACGCCCTGACTGCAAAGGGATGTAAAACCTGAATGTAAGGAGGAAGACCGAAGCACCATCCATATCATCAATGCTTTGAATCTCGCTTACAGTGACTGAGTTGAAGTAACTGCTGATTTTTCTCTGCCAAAAACAGCACCTACAAACGCAACTTGAGCTACCTCCGATTCAGATTTGAAGCTCATGGACCCCACGTTGAGGTCATGTGGTATAGCGGCCTCAACGAGTCACCGGACGACCCGGTACTAGCCTTACCAGTGCATGTTGTGACAGTTTTATCATATTTTGTCGAAGTTGGTCTGATAATGTTTTATCGAAGTTGGTCTGATGTGCAACGATAACGTTGATGTTTTCTTGCAACTTCAAGGTCGCGAACCCATCAGCCGTGATAAGAGGCAGGCTTCAGATGTGCAGTGATCATCCAATTGATCGAATTGATGCTGGAGAATTCCTGGACTTTTATGATCGGCAGGGATCTTGCCAACGCCGCGGGTGCTTAGCGGAAGCTGGAATTTGATGGTCATGGCCACAGAAGGACCATTGGAATCCATTGGACAGGTTGGTCACAGGTGGTATAGAAACGCAAAGCAATGGTCACTTTGGGCCACATGGCTGGGACAATCAAGGCCTCAAGAGGCCTGAAAACTACCAGAACTGTTACCACCTTCAAATCGAAGAGCGCGTCCAGCTTGAGTGTTTCTCACGAAACTGTGAAGGCAGGACGCTTGCAGAACTTGTTTTGATATGCTCACTCTGCAAGATTTTTGCTTTGCCGTCCTCTTCCGGTTGATGTTTCATTTCTGGGTCAGGCTCACTGCTGTTTCATGACCAGCAGATGGCAATTTGTTGCGATTTGTTTTGGACAGGTCAAGTGCTACAGCCTCGTCGGAGCCCCAAGTCGGAGCCAACCCACCGCTACAGGGATTCCCATGGATTCCTCATTTAGAAATGATATATATATATATATATGTATATCTACATACTTGCACATTTTAAAACTGATTTTCGCGAGTTATTCGCAACTCTGGTTGGAGTATTTTCATTTGTTTTCTAATTCATTCTCACATATCCCCAAGCTGTCCCAAGCTATATTTGTACGCCATGTATACCTAGCCCATATCCAGTAGAACTGCATCTTGGCATTTTGCTACCAGCCTCAGGAAGTAGATCAATTGGCGGATGCCATGTGTGCCTCCTGGTTGCCAGTGGCCGATGTACTTGAGGTGGGCCACATGGCTGGTGCTGATTTTTACTGAACTTTGTGCAGCGACTGTTCTGATTGGCACGAATGTTCACGCGGCAGGGCATCCAGGCCGACCTTTGCGCCAAAGTGTTGGGAAGCTCAGCAGAGTCGATTGGCTGTCGACATTGGATCCGTGGTCGGTGTCCCTCAGGGCGTCGTTCAAGTGAACCAGCTGAGCTGTTGAACGGCCCGCGTGTTTTCCTTCGTCTGAAGATCCAGCGACATGAGTTGCAACTGTTAGCAAAGGCGTTCTGGAATTATATGCAATTATATACATATAAATATAAATGTATGTATATATGTATATATATATATGTGTGTGTGTGTGTGTGTACATATACGTGCATATAGGTACCCGATTGCAATACCACCCCCTTTATTTCACGTGACTAAGATTGCACAGATAAAAATGATCAGGGATTGCTGACCCTATACGGACATACTNTATAGGTACCCGATTGCAATACCACCCCCTTTATTTCACGTGACTAAGATTGCACAGATAAAAATGATCAGGGATTGCTGACCCTATACGGACATACTCTAAATATGTCCGCCAGGCAATGCTCGATTACATGTGATGCATGGACATGTCAAAGAGCAAAATACACTGTAAAACACAGTACAAAATGAAGTCTTCAAGA